>JBBUKS010004173.1:0-12777 GCA_038050645.1 Hedychium gardnerianum | reverse complement strand
AGAAATTCAACAAGGGTGATACTGCGCTGGCATGGACTCCGATAGATATGAGTCAACATCTATCGAAAAATCAAGATAAGAGTATCTCTCGAATATGGTGATTGAAAGTTTGATGTACTTAATGAGTTGTACACGACTAGACTTAGCCTACGCAGTAAGCAAGTTGAGTAGATACACGAGTAATCCCGGTGTAAAGCACTGGAGAGGGATAACAAGAGTACTGAGATACTTGCAATATACTCGTGATTATGGACTGTATTACACGAGATATCCTGATATGCTCGAAGGATACAGCGACGCGAATTGGATATCGGACATGAATGATTCTAAGTCCACAAGTGGATATGTATTCACTTTGGGAAGTGCAGTCATTTTGTGGAAATCTTCTAAACAAACCGTAATAACTAGATCCACTATGGAGTCAAAGTTTGTAGTTCTTGACAAATGTGGAGATGAGGCTGAATGATTATGATAATTTTAGGAAGATGTTCCTAGATAGCCAAAACCTGTGTCGATAATTTGCATACATTGCGATAGTCAATTGACAATTGGCCGGACACAGATCCATCTGTATAATGGTAAGTCTCGACATATATATTGTAGACATAATATCATTAGGCAACTATTCTCAACATGGGTTATTACTATTGACTATGTACAGTCAAAGGATAACATAGTGGATCCGCTAACAAAGGGTTAAATAGAGAGTTAGTTGCAAGCTCATCACGAGGAATGAGGTGCAAAGGATCGAATGACCCAACCTATGTTGACTGGCGATCCCAAGAACTAGGTTCAAAGGGACAACCTAACTGCACCGAATGGCAATCACTGTGGGGGAACGACCCGATGAAACAGTGACCAAATGAAGGGTAAATATTCTTGCTTTTAATGATAGCAGTGGAGTAATAAAAAATACTCTCGAGAGATCACCTATATGAGAAAGAAGTGGGGCCGCTTCGAAAAGAATTGAAGGCATAATTATTAGCATTTCTCACAGAACTAGGCGTATTCATGGCCACGAATGAACACACTTATGAGACCTGAGCTATATTAGGGAGAGTCCTAGGTGAGATCTGTCCATGCTTACACAAATGGCAGAACAATTCAAAGACATCGCGTCTACTGATCAACCAATGAGCAAATAAATTTTCACAAGGGAAGGTTCAAAGGGTAACACCTACCTATCATATACACGACTCAACTGCCGAAGGCTATCACATATCTTGTTTCCATTCATGTGAGGGATTGTTAGAAAATATGAATGAAAACATGACTTGTGAGTATTAGTCTCATATCGGAAGAGTGACATTAAGGTTGGTATATAGTGTAGAGGGGATATGAATCCAGGATTCGGATTACACCAACCCAAGGGTTATCATGTGAACATGATTATATACAACAGATCGCGATCGGGGCATAATATACTCACGTGACTTTACCACGCTTTTATGTATGCACAAGTGTCACACATGCATTTCAAAGCATGACACTTGTGCTTGACTCCACATTGCTTGCCACTGCTCACTTGCATGCTTGCCACATGCATGTGCATGCTTAAGTGCACATTGCATTGACATATGTCATTGCATGGTGCTCAAGCCACTCCTTTAAAAGGAAATGAAGTTGTACAAACCACATAACACACAGAAACGTGAGCATTGTGAAGCTTTCTTCGTACGGAGAAGAAAGAGAAAAATAAAGAGAGAGTAAAGAAAAGAGAGTTCTTTTCTTTCAGTCCCCTCGTTTTATTTTTTTTAATTTATCGTGTAATTCTTTGCTCGATAGATATATGTGATAGTGTTCAAGTATACGTTCAATTCGTCACGTCAACTTGTGCTAAGTTGTGTCGTGATCTCATCGTTTTATCCTGGGAAACAGATATACAAGCGTGACCTCTTAGCACCACTGAAGGGGACGAATCTGTTTTAAGGAGACTGTCTCGCTGTATGACTCGACATCTTTGTTCCTCGAGTGACGCTTCTCACGCAACTCGAACTCAGGCTCCAAGTTTGTTTGGCGTTCATCCCGAGTTTTCGGCATCCACATCATCGACTCGACGCTCGGAGTACTCGCCAACTCGATAACTTGGTGAATCGGCAAATTCCCTCTCCCACCCGGACTTGGACAACTCCAGACAAAATTAGCGATCGACCTACTTAACCAGGCCGACAGCTTGAGATTATCAACTCAAATAATCTTGACATATAAATAAAATAAATACTATCCCTCTGACAAATTATGGATAGATCCTACATAACTATCTTTCTAACCCTTTTCGAAAATCTCTAAAGCATTAAGTACACAATGAGATTCATGGAGAACAACGGGTTAAAAAATCAAATTTTCAAAATAACCGAACTAAACTTTCCAATCAAATCGAACTTTTAAATTCAATCGATTAATTCGATCTAACCTGCCTTTTGCACACCTCTATTTCTATGACAATGTTTAATGACTAGGGAATACATTTTTTGCAAGAAAAAAAAAACCGGATTAAAAAGCAATAGAATAGATATGTATCTTATTTTCTGAATTTTTGAAGTAACCAAATCGAAATTTTAAATTGTTTGATCGATTAAGTCGGGTGGTCGGTGGAAGTCCCATTGTAATGGGAAGGCGCTTCATGTCTCTCTATCTTGTATGACCGTCCAAATGATTAACCAGGTCATAACGGCGGACCTGGGGTGACCGGCCCGGCCCCACGGAAATTTTCCACCGGCCACCAGGGTAAATCGGGAAGCGCTAATGGAGGCTCATCCAAAGGATCAGTATTCTAAGGCCCGCTTCTCATTGGAGGGAAAATTCCCTGCAATGCGCCGTAGCTGAGATTCGAACCTTAGACCCCTTGATTAACCATTGAAGAGCTTAACCATTGCACCATTGCCTCGGGGGCTAAATATTGTTGTTTCATGATGGCATAGTTGGGTGGATAAACATGTGAGATTTCTTTGTTTTTCCTATATGTTCGTCTATAAAATATTAATGTACAATGAAAAATAAAATACAAACATGAATATATAATAATAATAATAAATATATAGTACACACATAATAATATATAATAGTTTTTAAGTGATTTGAAACATCTTATTCCTACTCCATAATATATAATCCATCACTTTATCGATCTCGATAGTAGTGTTATTTTTCCCTAGATGCAAGAAAAAAAGAAATATAAGTAAAATATAAATTGATTTGATAGAAGACATTACAAAGAACGCTTGCTTGCTCGATTATTTTTATTTTTACTCTCTAAAGGCTCTAAAATGTAGTAACCCTTGCCCAATAACTTCTCAAAGAGATCTCAAAGACTTATTTACGAAACCTCCCCGAGGTCCTTTTTTTTTTATGGGGTTTCTATTTGTGACTTGAATTATCCCATCAATAGTTAATTGCTCTCACGGTTGGAGATATAGGAAATTTACTCAATTTCAATAATACAAAAAATCAATTCAAATTTATCCATCGAGGATGACTTAGTTATAATTTTAAATTGCCAAATAAAAAAAGATGAATTACTTAAGATGATTGAGTTGTCCTTAAGGTTGAGTGAATTGTCGAGTGTCGAGCTAGTTGAGTTTGACCTAGCTGAGTGTCGAGCTAGACCGAGCATCGAGCTAAGTCGAGTATTGACTTGGCCGAGTTGTCGAGTAATGAGTTGGCAGAGCTATTGAGTCCGAGTCTCCGAGTCGACCGAGTGTCGAGTTGTCGAGTCACTCAAGTATCGAGTCGATCGAATCACTCGAGTATCGAGTCGGTCGAATCGCTCGACTGTCGATTCCAAGTAGGTTGTCATTACCTGAGTGCTGAATTGGAGGCCGAGACCAAGTGGGAAAGAGAAATGTCAAGGCATTCATTTGACGTAATTTTCTTAAAACAGATTTATCCCCTTCGACTATACTTCGAGGTTACGTTGAACGTTTATTTTTCAAGATACAATGACACAACCAGATACACAACCAAACACTGATTATTCATAACAAATTGAATAAGTATCCAAACGTTATCACCAAAAGAGTTATCGAGCAAAGTGCATGACAGAGAGAAAGAACGAGAGGAACAAAGGTGAAAGGATTTTTTTTTTTTTGCTTATGCGTCTATGTTTTTATTCAAGATCACGACCTCTTTATATATAGATAATAACCTTTGACAACATTAAATGGCCGATTAATGATCATGTACTGTCTTTACTCATCGATCTTGAAACGTAAGTAACCAGTCATCAATGATCAACTATTTCATTTGGGCAAATTTTTACTCTGAGGTTCGATATTCAATGTACGTAGGTCATGTTCTTAATTCAGTAATTTAAACCCTAAATTCTTCTTTCACAACGTAATAACATTCGGTCTAATTCTAATTTCAAATCAGACCGAATGTTTCTTATCGTGTTTTCTTTTCCACAGGGACCACGCCGGTATCCACACCTTTCCACCCCTTGTAAAATTGTAATTACGTAAAGTTTGCTAGGATTTATGTCAAAAATCTTTATCATGTCTATCATTATAGTCGTACAGTCGGCTAGTCCCTCTCCTGTTATGTTTCTAACGGTGTCCCCGGAAGTCCCCCACTAGTGGAGTGGTAAAATGTTAGTTTGATTCTCAATTGTAATGGAACGTCGGCTATTGGACCAAAAATAATACGCGCTTCTGGATTTATTATAACGACCGAAGCTTTCTATAAAAATAAACCAATTATCCCCGGGACTTGGTCAGTTTACAAAATTAAATATTTAAATTATCAAAAAAAAAAACAATGCCCACAAAAATACTAAATCTTCTCCCGCCTAGATTTTGTAATACTATTACAAAATATTATAAGAATAGGTAACTACTTGATGTTTAAAAATAAATAAATATAAAAATTTTATTAAAAGAAATGTATATAATACACCACGTGAAAGTAAAATCTTTATCACGAGAATTATACTCTATCATTCATTCGTATTATATTAATTATATCCTAAATAGATTGAATCAATAAACATATTGTAAGGTATAAAATTAACTGAGTTGGATGCTGAATTATAAAAAAAAAAATAACTGATTAATTGTGAAAAAAACAACCAATCCTGCCACAGTTTGTAATCAGCTAAGACATTGTTTCAGACCACAGTCCCATGAGGTATGCAAACTAGAAAGCATCAGCCAACTTGTATTATTATCACCTAGAATTTAAGTCCAGCTTCCCTGCTTCTCGCCACTCACCTTGTGTGCCAGTGTCTCCACTTTCCGGTTCATTCTCATCGTTCAAGAAATCATCAGACGGCTCTTCATCTTCCCTATGAGCATTTCCCCACTGATGAATTTCGTCAATGTTACCTCCCTGTTCTGGCACAATATCAAGACCAGGACCTGCCACGGTGAGGGCAGCTGAGCCCACCCTCATTGGGGTGTGAGCATACATTTCTGCACGTGCTTGTGCCCCAGCTCGAGCATGTTCAGCCTGAGCCGTCGCAAGCCGCACTTTGGCCTCTGCTGCTTCCCTTCCGGCTTTCTCCTTAGACTCTAATTCTGCTCTGACTCTGATTCCCAACAGAGCCTGCTTCTCTTCTTGTAGCAATGCCTGCTCAATCATAAGTCTCTCCTCTGACCTGAATTCTCCTTGGGCTCTCTTCTGTGTCATTATGTCGAAAGCAAGGACTTGCTTCTCAAATGTTGTGGTGAACTCTGCAATCTTTGCAAGAATGTTATGATCCCATTGCTGAATCCGTGAAAATATTTGGCCCGTGTTATCAGAATCAAGAATTCTGTCATCTTCTTCTGCCTCATAATCAGATACCACATGATAGGGCAGAAGCCTAAAAGGTGAAGAGAAAACTATGAATCAGGTCATTCATGGTTCTAGGTGAAAAGAAAATTGGGAAACCAGTCATTCATGGTATACATATAGAAATTTATCTTAAATTTTATGTTTTCAGAATGATAGAACATAGAATATTGTATGAAATGGTTCCAGCAAAGAACTAGTAGGCAAAATGTCACCAAAAATGTGGAAAATTTAGGAAGAATCAAGAGGATAGAGGGAACACACAAGTACAATGAACTCCACTATAGTGAACCATTGGAATATGGAATACTAAAGAACCACTTAATTGATGCTGTAGTTGAGATGCTGCCTAATGGGGGAATTGACTGGAGGCCAATCCTCTATCCATGGACTATTTTTGAAAAAGACTCAGATCATTTTTCCACAATAGAAGCACATTGAACACTTGCAAAGTCTGAGCAGGTCCTTAAGATTTGATAATGGTTAACAACATTTAAAAGTCAGCTATCAATTCTTATGTTTCTGTAGACAGGCTTGGTGAAATATCTTTAAACAGAGCAGAAACAATCTGTTGGAGAGAACTGATCTAATGTTCCTTATCACTGACCATAAATCAAACAGAGCTAATAAAAAGTACAATTATGAGACATGATGACTACAAAGGGTCTAACCAGGAATTAGTTGGCAATGGCAATCGTATCAACAAATAGTCTTATTGATACAACATTCATGCTATATCTCACTGCAGAAATAGTTTATCGAAAAATAACAATGAACAACAAAAAAAAGAATAACAGAAAATGTGCTTGTGTAACCAATTCTAAAACCAGTTGAAGGCCATAACTAATCTATTTTGACTTCAATTTTAAACAAATCACCATAAATCTACAGAGAAAGTGAAGCTTAATCAGCTAAGATCCATTCTTGACTTCATATATTTCTGAGTGATTTTTTCACCTTGGACATTTCAAAATATGTTTGTAGTTTCATGCACCAATAACAAAGAAAATATTACATAACAGCTAACAGTGTATCCGAAAACATCTATTAATTACCACTGACACTGGTTACATTGTTGGCACTGTATCGAGTATAAAATTTTACTAAATTCTACGTGGTACTAAATCTTAGAACAACAAAATAGTAGATTAAGCAAAGCCTCTTTTTATCATCAACTGTTTCCCCCTATCCTTTAGTACCTATCTTTTTGAGCATGAAAACTTGTAATAATTCTATTTTATTTTCTGTGGGCTAGCTGATGGCCTTTCCAAAAAGATTTAAGAGAGCAAATTTATCTATATTATATATCCACAAAAACAATCATGAGCTATAAGCAAACCTCTTGCCTCCTCATTGCTTATTGTTTGGGTTTCTAAGCCTTCTCTCATAAAAAAGAGAATATAAAAATAAAGAATTTTCACCCATGTATTTTGAACACCATAATTACTGGGAGGCGGATATTATCTCATCGGAACCTCTGTGACTCAGAGGATCCTTATTGCTTTTTGCCTAGTTTCCAAAGCCTTCTCTCTCTTGAAAGGGAGAAAAAAAACAGATTTTCAACCCATATATTTTTAACACGAAGATTACGGGGAGGAGAATCTAAGTTCCAGTGGCTCATGGATCATCATCGTCATTGAAAAACATAAACATTTTGACCCATGCACTTTTAACAAGGAGATTACTAGGAGATCATCAGGCCATGTTATTCCTTCCTATTTCAAATTGGATACAAAATATTATCCAAAACCTATGCAACATAATTCACTAGCAATATTTAAAGTTCATAAATTACTTATAATTACATTAACTAGAGTTGTTTTTGGCCTCTTTCTAGCTTTTTTCACTTTTAACTCTAACGATTCGATTAAATAAATTATCCTTCTTAGCCTACTTTCTATTGGCTAATTATATTAATAAAGCTAAACCAGATTATAGTTGGATAATAATATTTATTATTTTATCTTTGCTATAATCCCACACATAGATCTTAACATATGACACTCTAGTTCATAAAGTATGACGGATCATATCACTCATAAAATCTTCTTTTTTAACTAAAGAGGCACACAACAATCATTAGAAGTTCCTTTCTATTTCAACCACCTACTCTTTGTTCTATTAAATGTTTCTTCGTCCCCACGGGGTGTCCAGTTGGCAAGTGGGTGGAAGATTTGCTACAATGAGACAGGGATCAATTCCCGGCGGGCGCATGCCCTCGGGGAAAAAAATTCCTCCCACCCCCTAGCCACTTGGCGGTCAGCTATAAGCTGACCCCGTAATTTACCTCCCTTCACATAACCTTGGGACGAGCTGTGAGAGGCACTTGGGGTGAGCGTAATCACCTTTTTACTACAATATTAAATGTTTCTTCATCAATATCTACTTGGTGAATGATATATCCAAGAAATTTCACAATGATTTCTTGTCATTCTGTCTTGAATATTTCCTTGTTTCTTTTCACATTATTAAAATAATATTTCATATATTCAGTTTTAGATTTACTTAACTTATCTCTAGTTTCTAAAATTTAATCTCAAATTTCTTATACTTTTGTCATCAGCTCACATCTCGTCAACCATGTGGTTATCAAAGTTCAAGTGGAATTAAGCTTAGACAACTAAGTGTGGCATCATAGACAACTAAGTGTGATCGATTTCACCCAGCCTAGAGCAATTTGTATATGCTAGCTTAAAGGGATTTGTATGTTTTTCTTCATACTTCAATCCAGGAAGCTGCCATACATGGGTTCTATGTATTTGCCCCCACGAGCTAGCGCAGTTGGTTCATGCAAGGGTGTTGCTACCAATAGACCTAGGATCGATTGCCAGTGGGTGCGGAATGCCCGTTGCTTCTACCCCTCCTTGCATGCGCTGTTGTTGCTGGGCGAAGCTCCCCGTGATTTACCTCCTTTCCAGATAGTGGGGGGGCCACCTTGGAGGGGCCGCTAAGGTGACGGTTTCACCTTTTGTTGCCAATAGACATAATTCATTAAGCTTAGTAATCAAACTTTCAGATCCACAAATTCATAGATTGTGTTATTCTAAAACTCAGGAATTTCAAGGGTCACAAAAAGCAAGTATGAAAAGAAACCTAAAAGATCTTCTCACCAGGAACATAGATCACAAATTAACAACAACCTATAACAAAATGGTAAAAGGCAAGTGTTTCAAAAAGCGGGACTTGGTTTGGAAAATATTCTTGACTGTAAACTCAAAAGATCCCCAATTTCTGAAGTGGTCCCCAGGGCTGGATGGGCCCTTTACTGCTAACCATAAAGGGGCCAACTACATGGGATCTTATTGTGTTATTTAACTCTATGCAAAAGTATAATCTTTTAAATCACTGCTAATTGCTCTGAACAGCATATTCTTAGATCTCTCTCTACCAATCAAACCTTTAATTCTGTGATTCTAATATACGACACACATTGGTCCTATAAAATTTGGTAATGAACAAGGTTTTAGAAAATGTATGCAAGTAAAAATTTGGTAATGAACAAGGTTTTAGAAAATGTATGCAAGTAGTATATGGTGGGCCCACTGCATAATGCACAAGATTCGAACCCATGCAGTTATATATATATATATAAGCAAAAATGAGTAAAAAACATAAAACCTACAAAAGACTAGTCTATCAGATATTGTCTTTAATGTAGTCCTGTCAACTAAATATCTAAAATGTGATTCGTTACTATTTTTCTTAGTATAGTCTGCTATTTGGTCGTGTATACTCAAAGTTTGATTTTAAATTACCTAGTTGATTACTACTCTAGAAATAGTTGACTTCTTATAAAAAAAGCATTCTGAATTCTTTTTAGTTTTCTCTCTTCTTGCCATACCGAAATTAGAAGACAGTTTGAAATATTTATAAAAAAAATTGAGAAGTGACAAAAGCCATAGAATAATTTTTAAATATTTCGCAATCCTTCCTCTCTAGCCAAAATATCCTTATTAATCTTCATGTTCCCATACGCCCTAATAGCATATATTAAAGAGAGAAAAATAGAAATCTAGTTGTCATTCACACGTCATGAGGGATATATTTCAAATCCTTTTCAATACTTCCTTTCTAGCCAAAGTGTACTTTAATCAATCTTCATGTCGCCATACACTCTAAAAATAATATTGCCAAAAGAAAAACTAGACATCCTGTTAAAACAATTGTATATTACAACTTAACATGTACTTAATTTTGGAATTGCCATTCTCATTGCATGTTACTTTATAAATATCATATCTTTGCCAAATCCTCTTCACAATTTGTCATTCCCTTTACTTACTCCCACCATGTGTGTTTGCATATGCTTGTTTTGTTTATCTTGTATCCCCAAGTAGAGAAAAATTGTCTACTAGATCTATCAAATATGTTTTTTTAGCTATTCTCACATGTAAGAAAATATCAATGCCATTCTCTTGTGTTGTGACAGGTTTTTATTTTAATAATTGTAACATTCTTTAACTTTACTTTGTTCTTCCGTCTGTTGCAAAAATTCTTCCAGTTCCTAATCCAATTCTTCTTGTTCCTAGATTATTTGTCTCTACTTCATCATCCTCTCCTATATAGCAACATCAGATCCTCAACCATTTAGGGATTTATAGTAAAAGGTCAAAAGTTGAGCCTGTTACAATCACTCCTCAAGATTCTCTAGCTTTTCCAGCACCATCAACTATCTCAGAACTTGTCACTCACCTTGATCTTCCTATGGCTTTTCAAAAAGGTACTCCTGAATCCTAAGTTCACTACTTCACATCCTCATTTTAGATATATCTCTTATTTTACCTAGCTATTCTACCTCATTTCTTCACTTCACAGTCTTCTTTAAATTGTTCCAAAGGTTTTGCTTGATTCATGGTGACAATATACTATAATTGATGAGATAGTCTTACGTAGACCTAGAAGTTGGTTCCTCTTTCCTCCACAAAATCAATAATTGTTGTAATTGGGTATTCATTATACAGATCCTCCCTAGAGAAATTATGGATCAATTGAGAGTTCACTTGGTGACTAAATAACACTCAAATTTATGGAGTTGATTACTTGATACATTTTCCCTTCTAGCTGTGATTACCTTAATTCTCTGCTTTTTACATTGGCAACTATATTTCAATGGTCATCACTTCAATTAAACATCAAGTATAAACTAACCTCCTTGATTTTGTTGCTCAGAAAGAAATGAATTTGATGTATAAATTGAAGTACTTGTATGGGCTGAAGAAATCTACTTTAGTATAGTTTGGTAAATTCAGTTATACTCTTTTTCATTTTGAGTAATCACACTTCTTCCCTTGCAAAACATCATTCTTATCACTTATGTGAATGATATCATCATTACTTCTCGATGATAACTATTTCAGAATCACAAGATTGAAAACAAAACTTCACCAGTAGTTTCGAATTGAAGATCATAGCAACCTAAAGTAGTTTCTTGGTATAGAGGTTAGAGAGATTGATATCTTTCAAAAAAGTATGTGTTTGACACGCTCAAGGAGGCTGGTATATTAAGAGCAATGTTAGTTGATGCTTCTCTAGATCTTAATGCAAGACTAATACAAAAAGTTGTTATCAAATTTAGAGAAGTACAAGAGACTAGTTGAAAAATTGCATTACCTCAGTCATTGAGAGATGATGTCTCATTTTTTGTAAGTGTGATTAGTTAATTCCATAAGGTTTGTACCATAACTGAGAACCAGCCTTCAGGGTTCTATATCTTAAGAATGCTCTAGGAAAGGTTCTTGTGCACTGTATAATGTGACCATGGACATCTATAAATTGTCAAAATATAGATATGAGTATGCTCTCTACAGAGAAAATCTTCAT
Source organism: Hedychium gardnerianum (assembly GCA_038050645.1). Classification (NCBI taxonomy): domain Eukaryota; kingdom Viridiplantae; phylum Streptophyta; class Magnoliopsida; order Zingiberales; family Zingiberaceae; genus Hedychium; species Hedychium gardnerianum. The sequence continues at coordinate 1,188 of JBBUKS010004173.1, read as the reverse complement.
CAAGAATCGCATTCTACTTAGAGGCTACATAGTATCTTGAAAGGACAATAAGCAAATTGTTGTAACCAAGTCGAGTGCAAAAGTAGAATATAAAGTCATAGCTCTTGCTACATGTGAATTTATTTGGCTCAAAGAGTTAATGATTAAGTTATGAAAATTGAGTAATTATATTGTCATACTTAAGCTGCAATGAATGTTGCTTCCAATCTTATTTTTAATTGAAGGAAAGATATTGAGATTGATTGTCACTTTATCCAAGAAAAGTGCAGTTTAGTGAAATCTTTATCTCTTTTGTCACTTCATCCAAGAAGAAGTACAGTCCAAAGTTAATCTCATCTCTTTTGTTAGTTCCAATAATTAGTTAGCTGAGAGGCCATAAAATTCAGTATATCTATAATAAGTTAGGGTTTTACAATATTTTTGAACTTAAAGGGAAATGTTACGTACAAAATTTTAAATAGATTAGAGCTCAGTTGTAAACTTACCAATCTGAGAGGTGAAAATATAAATGATCAATGACGGTAATCTATATCATGGTAGAATGAACTACCTTAGAAAATGAACCCTAATAATTTTTTTCCTTTGAGAAAAAATGGCTGCGTGAACATTTACATGTCATGTTGGTAGCCTCCAAGGAGAATATAAGCAAAACAGGTTTCAACCACCTATGTTCATTAGACATAATAATTTCTACACTAATTATTCTCTAAGTAGCATGATAAAATAACTTGGAAAAGGAGTTAACCGAACCTCGTCGATGTGTTATATTTTTTTGTCTAATTAGCTCACAATTAAATCCCCTAAAATATGACATAATATTTCCTAACCTCTATCCTTGTGTTCATGGTATGAAATCTCATACCGTACCAAGCGAAATGGTAAAGATGTATTGTTCCAATAAATTACCGAAACTCGATATTACTTGGCACATGCAATCTTTACTTCATCTCCTTCTTCCTTCAACTTCCAATCCATTAGTGGCATCATGCATTGAAACGTCGGCATACTACCGAAATAGCATTATTCTAGTCAAAGACCGAAACTCCATCACAACTCAAGATTTTTTTTTTTTTTGGTAATCCAGGTATCCAGCTCTTTGAACCGACTAATCCTAGAAGTGGCCAACCCAGCCCCACATTTCCCATCGACGGTAAATCGGGAAGCGCTCACGGAGGCACATCCAAGTAG
>JBBUKS010004163.1:0-12778 GCA_038050645.1 Hedychium gardnerianum | reverse complement strand
GAGTTTATTTATAATCAAGTTGCCTTCATGTTGCTTCTACATTTATTTAAAATTTGATGAAGGTTGCTTTTAGTGGATCTCATATCGTTTTTTGTGCACCTTCATGTTGAATGTATAATCAAGTGTATTTCTGAATTTATACAGGAATATGAAAAATTTTCATAGTTTATGTTCTTTTATTTTTGCAATATGACCTGCTCACAAGGGTTGGTGGGTTTTGGTTCAGTTCAAAGTTATTGAGAGATTTTGCAGCTATATTTTTATTCCTATAACCGATGTAGATTCTCTCTTACATGTTAAAGTTTCTAGCCTTACACTCCCAATACGATCAAAATAGACTACCAAGAACTACAAGGGTCACTGGACTTGATTTATCACACTCATAAATATGATAAGATATTTGAAAGGTCGAAGAGTAGGACCAATCTTTTGTACAATTAATTCTATGTTGTAAAAGTAATCTTTCATTCATCAGCAATTCTTTCATTCATTGACTTCCATTCAATTAATCCAGCTAGCATGATTTTCATTTTCACAACTCATCGTATCTCGTAGAAGTTATCTTGCATTCATGTATTTGTTAAGTCATAGATTTTAGCACCGATAACGTTGACATGACGGAATGACTCATACTTTATCTAAAAATATATTTTTTCTCAAAACTTTTTAATTTGCATATATAGTCCAACTTGTATCTCATTTGTTTTATTTTATATTGACATATGTTATATATGATTGTAGAAAAAAGATTTAGCACAGAGGATGAATTTGAGGTTTTTGAACGAATACATAAAGAAGCAAGATACCGAGTTTGTGGACAACAAATCGGCCCTAGAAGAAAAGCTTATTGAGGAAGGTAGACAAAGAGAAGAAAATCTCAAGGAGATAGTTCGTAAGATGATTCAAGAGGAGATATATAAATTATTTGTATCGAGGAGGATCTAATCCCCATGAGCATTGTGATAGATAAAATAAAAATTAAAGTACTGTAATTGGATTTAAAAATTTATTAGTTTCTTACCGTTTGATTAATGGTGAAATTTATTTGGATGATGTGAATATTTATTTATCTCAATATTAATTGTATGGTATTTTTGGATTAGAAATTAGTTGTTTTAAATATTTATAATTTATTTGAAATGTGTGAGTGTTTAGTAATATATAGATAAGAAATATAGAAATAGAATATAATAAAAAATTAGCAATAAATTGAAAAATAAAATTATATATGGATTTATATATAAAATTATAAATGAATTTATAAACAGATTAAAATTATATTTGATATGATATTTGAGACGAATTAATGACAGATTTAAAACAAAATTTAGTGACGAATTTTGTATTTGAAACTAATTTCATTTAGTCAATTTAAAAACAAATTTATAAACGATATTCTAAACCGTTTATAAATTAGAGACGGAATATTTCTATCTCCTGAATTAGCAACGGGGCTTTCAATAACGGATTTTAGAGACGGAATATTCCGTCTCAAACTTTCTTTAGAGATGGAAAATTGGCTTTCAGAGACGGATTTTTTCGTCTTTGAAACCCTGTTTTCTTGTAGTGTTTGACCATATTTTGGTAGTCTATATTTTCTTATGACTTGATGTATGTTTGACTTAAACTTTTGAACTTATATATGTTTAGTTATTTGGTTATTCCTTTTTCTTTAAGCATGAGTTTACTTGTTGGTATATTTATTACTTGAACTCTTAAATGGCTTGTCAACTCTTGATATTTCACATATAAATATTTACTTGCTAGTATACTTATGCTTGTGCTATGAATGTTTTTTTTATATATGCCAAAGGGGGAATATAAGGGTTAAGTTAAGAAAAAGAAAGAAAAAAATTCAAACTTAAAATCCTCTTACACAAAACAAACTAAAAATGAAAAAACTCCTATTTCTACACATGTTTTACTTATCCAGAAAGGGTTTTTTTTCTAACTTTAACCCAGGTTATATTACATCAAAAAGGGAGAAATTGTTAGTTAGACTCTTGTTGTCTAATCTCTTGAGCTAAGTGTGTAGGCTAACTAACTTGATGGATCTAGAGGACCATACACTAGGAAGAACTCCAGTCAAGTCAGGGAGGACCAAACGATTGACAAGAAGTTTAACTGGGTTAGAGAGGACCAAACAGTTGGCAAGAAGTCCAGTCGGATCAGGGAGGACTAGATGACTGGCTGAAGTCCAAATGTGAGATTCTGACAAGAAGCCCTAGTGGGTTAGGAGATGTTAATAAAGGAAGTTTGCAAATAGTAAGTAAGATAAGCAAATTGGAGGAGCGAATCCAGTAAGGCCAAGTCCCGGTGGGGACGTTAGGCATTGGTCTAACTTAGATTCAACTTGAAACTCTAAGTTGAGATCGTAACTAGATCCAAGTCATGGTTAGACAAGATCTAAGTCATAAATACATATTTGCATACATTATATTATCTAACCTTATGTTGTAGGTTATTTTTTATACTAACATGGTTTTGCAAAGCTTAAAGTCAAAAGTCAACCCATAGTCAACAACGTTAGAGGTGCCTCTAACAGATGGAGGAGCCTTGGATCCAAAGGTGCTAAAGGTGCCTTGAGTGGATGGAGGCACCTTGGAGCTAGAGGTGCTAAGGGTGCCTCAGGTGATTGGAGAAGCTTCATCGTAGTGGCGCTAGAGACACCTTAGGTTGATGGAGGCACCTCAATGCATGGATAAGCTACGTGGAAGGGTTTTTTCATGAGCTGTTGACATGTGACATTGATAGAGACCGCCTGGACAGCTTGGAGGCACCTCAGAATGGATAAATAGCATAGTTTGTGAATCAGATCAGCCCCAATGGAGACACCCCGAATCAATGGAGGCGCCCTCAATGAGTTATAATAAAGCCTCACCAAGCAGCAGTTGGACAACATTTCTCAACGCTATTTCTTAATCATACTACTGCCCCGAGCTCCGGAATTGTTGTGTTATGACCCTGCTGCATTGAACTAATGTCGAAACCATTCTCTGCATCAAAGATCTTCACCAACACACCGACTTTTCATTAATCATCGTAGGTGTTGGGTAATGATAAATACTATTTTTTTATATACTTGCATAAGAAGGAGTAGTCTTGTTACACCTTCTTCATATTGTATTCAGTTTCTCCATATGAGTGTTTTTCAGATGAGACTTTAAGTGGATTTCCCATCGAAAACGTCCCAAGGGGGCGTGGGCCTTGGAGTAGTAGTCTGCTAGGCTGCAAACCAAGTAAACCAAACGTGTTCTAGTTTTGTGCTTTGTTTTTCATTATCTTTCTTTTTAACTGTGTTTCTGCTACGCACTCAATTTTTGAACGAATTTTTTAAAAAGAAAAGAAGTTTGAAATACATGTGATTCACCCCATCTCTCACATACACTCGATCCTACAACATACACAAATTGATCCCTCTTGCTTAACAAATTCAAGAGCCCTTATTTTTGAATTCGGGAGATGATAGGTTTTCTCCATGTGGGCTGATATCAACAATAGATAAGAACAACTTTGGAGAGAGACCAACAAGGCATTCTTAGTTCTAGTGGTAGGCATCAAATATACCAATTATATCACATATATATAACTATCACATTATGCTATCAACTTATTGATATTTGCATAAACGTCAGATTGTCAACTCATTAACATATATACATCATATGTATATCACCCAATTTCACCCCTACCCACATTAACCTTGGAGAGGGTCCAACAAATCAATGCTTTAAGTTAAAGTCGACCCATTAATCATGAGATCATGTCTAATTTCAAGTCGGGCTTGGAGAGAGTCCAACAACCCATGCTTAAAAATTAAACTCTAATTCAAGACATTATTAATGGAAGGTGTAAGCTTTAAAATTAAATAATGGATTTCTTTATTTTATTTGGTCTCATCTATTTCATGCAAAGTTAGTAAACAATCTGTATTAAATCACATGGCATAATCATGACATAAATCATGGCATCAATTATGACATCATTGTCGTCAATTAGGAAATCAAATACTATAAAGGATTTGGTTTTCATAAACCAAGATCACTTAATTAGACTAGGAAACAATTTCCAAATCTAATTCAATATTTGATTAGGAAACAATTTTCCAAGTTAGGAAGTTCCTAATTACATTAGAAAACAATGTCCAAAATTGGACTTCCTAACAAATCAGGAAATAAATTTTAAAATTAGATTTCCTAACATATTAGAAAATATTTTTCCAAGATCAGATTTTCTAACACATTAGGAAATAAATTCCAATATTGGATTTCCGAACACTTTATGAAACAAATTCAAAGGTTGGATTTTTCAAGATTGGTTTTTCCTAACACTTTAGGAAATAAATTATAAGATTGGATTTTCTTAACAAATTAGGAAACTCTTTCCAAAATTGGATTTTCCTAACAATTAGGAAATATTTTTCCAAAATTAGAAATTTTCTAACACATTAGGAAACTTTTTCCAAAATTGGTTTTTCCTAATACATTAGGAAATAATCTCCAAAATTGAAAATTTTCATATCATATTAGGAAACAATTTCCATATCCAAAATTTTCTAAATTTCCATAAATGATATTTATGACAACCTACTCATGAGAACACAGATCTATGATCTATGTCGAAGCGTAAGTGGCTCTGATACCATTGAAGGGTTTTCGGATGCACGTTTTAAAATTTTGTTTCGATAAACAAACAGCGGAAGCATGACAATAATCTAAATTATTACAACACAGGCATCATACACATACATGATATACACATGCGCTAGACATAACCATAGACCATAATAACTTTGTTAGAAGATATACCTGCGAGTTCGTAATCGAACCTTGTAGAGAGCATTTGCTAGCCCTACAAGGTTAGCCTCTATCGGAATCAACGAGCAAGCTTAATGAATCTTGCCTCTACTCATATCCACGCCGAGTTATCCTCGAGGCAACTTCGCTAAGTCACGAGTTGTGTCTTTTCTTTGATACTTGTTGAAGAAAGGAGACAAAGCAATATGAGAGAGGGATCATGACTCGGCTCAATACCCGGCGCCGCAAGGCAACTTGACGGTACCAAGTGAGGTGAATGGCAGCATTATGACTGCTATTCGGAGGCTGGAAGCTCACTGCCCAAAAAGGGGTAGTAGGTTCGATGGAGGCATGTTTTCAACAACAACCATTGCTGGCCGGAATAGGGACAATGGACCATCGGAAGAGGGCTAAGTGACACAAGCTTTGCCTGGAACACCCCTTGTAGACTGGAATAATTCTTAAGATGGTCAGATTAGCCTTTTCTAGTCACACAATAATTTGTTTTGTTGAGGGGGAGAACTTTCTATTTGGAGTAGCCCTTGGCTAGTCGGAACAACAACTGCCGGTGGGCGGCACTACTGGATGGCGACACAAGTGGTAGGAGGCAGCAGCTAGTGCCAGAACAACAACCTTTTCTATTCCAACGACGCAAAGGGGCATCAACCATTTTTTCCTTGGGTGGAGCTGTCTTTGGCCAGTGCAATCATTGGTCAAAGTAGTAAGCTTGGGCAGAGAAGAGCCAGGCACGGTGTGGATCGACAGTGGCACAACTATTCTTGGTCAGCGGCGAAATTGATTTCCCTTGCGGCATCGAAGAGGAAAACAACTCCAAGTTGTTGTCCGGTGGTTCCCATAGTTGCCAATGGCGTGATGAGCTTCCGGTGGTAGAGTATGGACGACGACACCAAAAGAGATAGCCCCCTTTTGGTGTGATCAGTGCCAAAGAGGGAGGGAGAGAGGAAGAGAGGAAAAGAGAAAAACTTAAACCTGATCCCATTAGATTTTGGGTTCAATCTCTTTTCTTTTTCTCCCCAATATATATCTTATATATAGATATCTTATCAGGTTTGAATATCAAATTCAAACCTATATTTGCTAACTCGAAACCCTATAAATTAGCCTTAAGTTTGGTTCAAGACCAAACCACCTTGGTTCAAAAACCAAAACCCCTTTGTTTAAAACAAACCAAATTGGTTCATTAATATACCAAAAAGGGTCCAATTCATTCAAAAGGCATGACCCATCTGTGCTTCTATTGCACCAAACTCTTTCCATATTAGTCCTTCATCTGGTCCAACCAGACTTATTCTCTCTCGATATGAGAATCTAATTTTCAAACTCGTTTTATGTCTTTTGGATAAACTCGTAGTGCATATGACCTTATAGGTTCCCGGTTATATTGGTCATTCATAATTAACCATTAATTACGAATAGATCATGAGTGGCACCTAGTAGTACATCATTACCCTTAATTGACCAGAAATCACAGTTGATTCCAGAACCACTTTCGAACCTTCAGTAGCTACAGTTAATCGTGCGTTTGTTCCTTTCACCAATCTTATACTTGCTTGGTTCAGGACATTGTCTATGCATCAGTCCCCACTAGGCTGACTACATCACACCTAGCCCAAGTAGTAATTCCTTGTCTTACGGATTCAAATTACTCAAACACATTGTCCAAGAAGTCCATTCTCTTGACCTGTTCTGCTTTAACTAAAGACTTATGAGTAATAATCCTAACAAGTGGTCATAGGGTATACGTCTCCTTATCAAAGGAGTAGTGAATCTTCTATGAATTATTCAAACACCTACAGATACTTTGACTTATACCCAATCATCTTAGGTTCACACCTTCAAAGAGATGCTTGCTTAGGATGTCAAAGTATAAGTCTCCATGACCAAGATGACTTGAATACCTCAAGTCGAAGAAAAATTGCACTCAAGCTGCAATGAGAATTTCATACAAATGTATAGAACCACATGAAGTCTCATGGCAGGTCACATCCAATGAACCAATTACCCTTAACCAACATCCATATGTGAACTCTCAACATCCTAATGTTTTTAGCCAGTAAGGATTGGCTACTTGGCTAAACTATGGAGTCTAACACATGCTAGTCTTACAGAATTGATGATGTTCATTCTCATCAATTCATCGACTAGGGAAGATATCAATACATACATAATTACACATTAAGAAATTCCCACTAAATGTGATCCAATCACAATTTCTCTCATGCTATACATTGTATTGAGGACTTTATTAATTTAGTTTAAGATCAAATCATATACATAAAGAATGTACACTCAAATAATGAATCTTATTTATCCAATAAATGTTACATTATCTATGGCAATTGTCATACGACACCTCTCAAATATAACAAAATTTAAATCATGATTATTTTTATCGATTTAAAATAAATATGTTTTCAAAATAATATATTTTTGCTTTAATCATGCTTATTGCAAAATAGACTTATCATAGGCCCTACCGTAGACTGCATGAACCTATAGTTCTAGGTAGCCTGCATCTCACAAACATCTAAGGTATCACTTGTGTGTGTATGAAAAACATAGAAAGCATGAGATGCTTAAGACTACAACCTTGATTTCAAATGCTTATATCTGTGCATCAACATGAATTGAGGCTAAAAACTTTATATTGATCAAGTGAGTAATCAAGCTAAAAAGTCTTTCTTAACTTGACCAACCGATTGAAAGCTAGTATTCTATGGATAGTCAAGCTAGAAATCAAAGTTGAACATTTCGAAAAGATTTTTTTTCAAACTTATTTTGATACAAAACTTATATATATATGTGTGTGTGTGTTTTCAAATATTTTTTGAATTTCTGTTAACTTATATTTGAAAATTCTCATATGGACTTAAGGATTGATTGAACTTAGATAGAACTAGATACATGTGCTCAGGTGCTAAACCACGAAAAACTCAAACAGACTTAATCAACCTTGATAAAAATAAGGTCACGGTTGACCGTATTGATATAGAGTTGACCGCACCTATGTCACTAATCTGACTTAGAAATTTTTATTGACGATGATAATTAGACACACGGTCGACCGAGTACTCTCCGATCACTCGGATGGCCTTTATATAGGCGACCGCAAGCAGTCACCTTTTTTTCACCCAAAAAAACTTCTTCCTGTTCAAAACTCAATTCTCTCAAGCTCATTTTCTATACATGACTCAAGTTCAATCATGCCTAGGTAAACAACCATTCTCTTAATTCAATTATGCAACTATTTTTTTTTTAGCTTAATTATCTATTTTATATGTTAGAATCAATCGTCAGTCCACTAAGGCCAACACCTCAACTCATCCTTCTAATGATTTTAGGTTTCCCTCTAAGGACCTTAGGCTTAAGTATGAACCATTTACCTACATTCTTATGACTCCTAAATTTTTAAATAGACAATTTTTTACTAATCATTGTGTAGATGCCATCGAAATCATATCATACTATGGTCTATCTAAACTTGTCTATTGCGATCAAATAATAAATCTTGATTAGTGTACCGAATTCTAGAGTCAGAGGTCTTGATATCAGTTTTACACCTGATCTGATTAGAGACCGACTTGAGTTACGCTCTTTAACTTCCACATTCGATTATTTTCCAATCACTAGTCTACCTTCTTCTGATCATTTTTCCCATAATACTTTGGATCTCATTCACACTTATTTCTTTGGTGGTAATCAAAATATGATAGTAATCAATTTCTGCACTAGTAAACTTAGAGCTACAGATTATGTTCTGAACAAAATTCTAGTTTCATGCATTTTGTCGATTTTTGTTAAAGATCAAGCTATTCCATTCTGTTCTCCTATATGCACTTAGACACAGATTGGACATCAACCTTAGCTTACATATTTTTAGATCCATCATCTATCATGCATTCAATATCACTAATCATCATGTTTTTATGCCCTATTGTCATATCTTGACTCTCATTTTTGCATGTTTTGGGATTGATGTCTTTGGAGGTAATATCCAACCCTTATTAAATCTTGACATAATAAGACTTATGAGAAACGAGTAACTCAAGTACAAGAACATCCAGCACCTCCAGTACCTCCACTATCTTTGACTTTAGAGGAACGAGTAACTCATCTTGAGGAGGATGTCATTTGTACATTTCAGCTTTTGAAGGTCCATATACAGGTGATTAGGGATATGATACATGTAAGATAGAAGCCTCCTTCTTCATCTGATTAGACTTGATATATCTCATCTTGGACTTATAGTTTAGTCATTTTGAATTTGCAGTTAAATTTTATTTGACTAAGTGTGACTTTCTTATTGTTGTCTTGTTTGGATATATGGACTTATGGTTGACTTTCTCTTTATAATAGTTGACTCTATCATGAATTTATGACTTTGACTTGTTTATTTGCTTACTTCTTTTACTTATACAACTAGTTTATATGCTTGCTTATGTTAACTTATGACTTGACTGATTTATATGCTTAACCCTCTTTAAAAGCAAACCTATTTTGATATATGAAAAAGGGGGAGAGAAATTAAAGTCAAGTATATTATTGAAAAATGTTTTTCAAAAATTCAATTTTTTTTTTTAATTCAGGGGGAGTTATGATTAAGGGAGAGTTTTTTTTAATATGAAATTTATATATTCATGTATGACTGCACTCATATTATTATTTCATTCTTATACATTAAATATAAAACTCAAAAATTATTTTTTGATTATTATTTTACTAACTTAAACTTATTTTTCATACTATTAAAAATGGAGAGATTGTTGGTGCTGAGAACACAACATATAACTCAAGATTTTGATATATGACTAAGGATAAAGTTAGATTTGTTGTGATCTAATGATTTAGTGTCAAGTGTGCAGGAGCAGGTTACTTGACAATTGGAAAAAGTCCTAGTGAGTGAAACTATGTAGCAACAAAGTTCTAGTGAGTAAAGTTAGGTAATGACAAAGTCCTAGTGAGTGAAGCTAGGTAGCAGAAAAGTCCTAGTGAATGAATCTAAGTAGTGACCAAGTCCTAATGAGTGAAGCTAGACAGTGGAAAAGTCCTAGTGAGTGAAACAAGGCAACTAAAGTCCTGATTGAGAATCAAGAAAGAGCTAAATCTTTGTTGAGAAATAAGGAAGAAACTCCTAGTTAGGAACTAGGTAAGAAGAGTACAAGTGGAGTTGGCTGGGTGCTGATTGCTTGACAAACAAGTTCATGTGGAGTCGGCTGGGAAGATGATTATTTGGCAAACAAAGTCTAAGTGAAAGTAGCTGGGAATTGTAGCTTGACAACTCAAACTAGATGGGTCAGTTGGGAGCTTGAAATGTCACACCTTGTGGGTATACTTGTTCACAAGAGCAAACGGTACCCCCTAGTGATAATGTGAGAAATAATTGATACCGAACAATTAAAGTCAATATAAATACCAAGGCAATATAAAATCACTATGTTTTAAATGCTAATGAGTGTATGTACATGTGAACATACTAAATAAGATAAAATATACTATTCTAACAAAACTCCAAAATTTGATACAAATAAGCAAACCAAAATAGCAAGGAAAAAGGAACACAAACATAATTTGAAGAAAACCAAAACTCGCTATCAAATGGGACCGGCAGCCAGGACCTCTAAGTGACATGACCCATCCTCTACCTCCTAACTTGGAAATAAAAGGAAAAGCAAGGCGTAGTGTGTACAAAATACTAAGCGGGTATAAGGAGGAGAGTGCAAGATCTACATAGTATAAGGAGATCAAAGGAAACAGTCTCGATAATAATACTTACTAATAAAAGTAAATGTACCAATATAATCATGTGCTAACAAAAGAATACACAATAATATAATCCTCTACTGACCTGATCAACCAAGTATAACAAATAAATGAAGTGTATAACCTGTACATCTAAATCCTGCATAAAGCAAGCACATAATAGACATATGACAAGTATTGTACATGGGAGAAACACTCTACCACAGACAAGTCTCATGGGTGGACGGGATGAGGTAGTTATTTAGCTCCTCAACTACTGACTGCGAGAGAAACGCTCTATCATGGACGAATTTTGTGGGCAGCCAGAGTATTTATTCATTGTCTACGAGAAAAATGCTCTACCACAGATAGGTCTCGTGAGCAGATAGGATGTATAGCTATCTAATTATGGACTACAAGCGACAACATGCTACAACTATTGATCTGATCTCACTAACGTATAATCACAAGCCTAAATAACAACCAAGGGTTAGTAAGATACTCAATATCCTACACTACGGTATGATCTTACTAACATTTAGGCAGGAGCCTAAATAACTGACATGGGGTCTGGTATGATACTCGATATTCTACACTACGGTATGCTCTCACTAATATATAGGCATGACTATAAATATCGAGCTAGTAACCTAATTTAATATTTTATATCTATGTTATGGTATAACATCGTTAGCATATATTCACAAGCATGGATAGCAAAAAGACTGCATGAATATCAAATAGATCAAAATAAGGGCAAGCAATTAAGTATCAACTCAAGAAACAAATAGAATAGAATCAGGATAAGCAAATAAATGCTACCTAATCAACATAAAGGAAAAACCATCATGCACTAAGATCAAAGATCCAAAGAGGTCAAGAGAGAACTATCCACCTCTATTGTAGATCATTCTAATCATCTTCAAGTCAAAGGTCTGTCTTGAGCTTGAATCTACAAGTATAGGATACAAAATAAAAATAAGTACTATAACAATCCTAGAAATCATGAATAGTATACGTATGTTAATCATTTATTTCCATTTTGATAGTTGTCTACATTTCTCAATTATCATTAATAAATATGAAATCTAATTAGTCATCACTAATCATATTAACTAGTGAGGATGGCAGCGTAGCGCCGGTGATCGGGCGCGCAAAAGGAGGAGGCAGTCATTCTCGCGGCGGAACAGCGCTGCGTGCACGCGGGTGGGGAGAAACGCGGAGGGGAGAATAAACTTAAGTTTAGTAATATAAACTTACGTTAATTGATATTATCAACTCCTGACTTAAATAGGCAATCTAAATAGACTTTCCTAAAGTCTAATGATGTGTGCAATCTACAAGTGCACGGAGTGTTGTCAAGTAATAAAAAGATTGAATCCATAGGGAATAGTGATCAAGTATTAGTATCCTAAGAAAATTCAATTGTCTAGACTAATCTGGTGTTGGGTTGTTTGTAAATAAAGAATTCAAATAAGAAATTAGAGAATCGTGTGAAGAGAAGGAGAATTGAAATTTCAAAGCGGAGAGAGAGAGAGAAGTGATCTGAGGAAATTTGCTAAGGGAAATGATTTTAGGACTTTAGTTTCACTTGAATGATTGTCAATACTTAATATATGTTGGTTTCCTATCCTCAATGGTGATTTATGTAGGTACCATGTAGGATTGAGTTCACGTGAGAGGGGGGTGAATCACGTATTTAAACCTTTTTGTTTTTCTATTTTTAAAAACTTTTAGAAACTTCGATTACGCAGCGGAAAAGCAGAACAAAAGAAGAGAAAACACACGTTTGATTACTTGGTTCGGAGCCTTAACCACTCCTACTCCAAGGCCCACAACCCTTCGGATCGTATCGTTGGGCAATCCACTAATGTCCTCTTCCGGCAAACCTCCGGAAGAGTGATCTGATTACAGAAATCAACAAAGATGGTCACAACTCGACAAATCTTCTTAAATACAAAATAAGTGCAATAAAATAACAGTTACCAACAATACAAATTTAATCTTGTGGTGCCTTGTTGTAGGAGATTCCTTCGGCACTTGAGAAGAGTAGCACTAGAACGAGATGAGCATAGAAGGAATAGCGTGATCTTTTAGCGCAGAGAGTCGAGAGGAGCATTCTGAATTTCTTTTGTCATTCTTGTTCTTTGAGCTTCGACACCCCTCTTTTTATAGTGAAGGTGAACCTGATCCGATCCACTGATCTCGGGATCAGTTTTCAC
>JBBUKS010004144.1:0-12779 GCA_038050645.1 Hedychium gardnerianum | reverse complement strand
GCTATCCCTTCGACGCGGTCGGTCACGCGACCCCTCTAGCGCGGTCGCTGGGGTCGCGCGATGCCTCCGCGGCTGTCGCTGGGCTGGTGCCTGGTTGTGCCGGTGCTGGTCGGCAGGCGGAACAAAATGTTTCACCCGTTTCGACCGGCTCGACACGAGATTTCAATCCATGGATGTCTGTGATTTTTTTTCGAGGTTCACAAAAAGAGGCTATGCGTAGAAGTACACATGCAAAAAGGTGTGTACGGAGAGGTGTTGTGTAGAGGCATTTCACAACTTTAGGATTGGGGTGGAGACAAACCAGACCATGGTTTGAAATCTTGTACCGTGCCAGGTGAAACGGTTGAAATGTATCATTTTGGTAAATCACCGAAATTCGATACCACTTGGCACTAAGGTTCAAAATCTTACTCCCTGATATAGTTTTAATCTTTGACCGGAAAGATACTATTCTAGTATCGTGCCAATGCTTCGATGCATGGGGCAGGTGATAGATTGGAGATTGAAGGAGGAAGGAGATAAAACAAATGAAGAATACATTGTCCTCAATGGTATTGAGTTTCGGTAATTTATCGAAATGATATGTTTCAACTGTTTCGCCTAGCATGATATAAAATTTAAAACCATACTCGGCACCATGCATCAAAACATCTCCTTCCTTCTTCGACTTCAATTCATTACCGGCACCATGTATCAAAACATTGGCATAATACCAAAATAGTATCGTTCCAGTCAAAGACTGAAACTTTTTTATGTGTGGAGCTAGATGAGAGAGAAGGCTTGAGAATGTGCAAATGAGGGAGATAGAATCACAATGGCTTGACATTTGAATATCATGTTTGGCATAATGGGAATAATGTGCAAATGAAGGAGATGGGAATCACAACCGCTTGAAATTTGAATATCATGTTTGGCATAATGGGGATGAGGATGGATCCCAGATATCTAAAATTCTTGAATTTCAAATTCATGTGGATATGTATGTGATCTATCTTTAACTATTTCCTCACTCGAAGAACACAAATGAATCTTACTGTTGTATTTTTTGCTCTTATGCAAATCGCTTGAGTGGATTGCTGAATTACTAGAAAATTTTACATAACATTGTTCCTTTGAATGAAATAAGCATCCTTGCTAGATGGTCATGATAAGATTAGCTTGATGCTGCATGTCAGATTTCCATCAATATCCTTTTTTCTGGAGTACTCTATCACGTTGATGTTGTTTTCTAGTTTTACATTTTCTCTGTAAGAAATATGAGTGGGTATACAAGTACTATTTTACTTGTCTCATGTCAGTCCGATTTCATCAGGCTATGCATGCTGCTCCCATGTATATTGCAGAAACAGCACCAAGTCAGATACGAGGAACACTTATTTCTTTGAAAGAGTTTTTCATAGTCTTCGGGATGCTTGTAAGTCCTATTCCGTTATGCTGAAAATATCTGGCCACAAATATTCTAACAGTCGGTTTTCTATTTTCTAAATGTAGTTGGGTTATATAACTGGAAGCATTTATGTGGATTTGGTTGGTGGGTGGCGCTACATGTATGCAACCTGTGCCCCAATTTGTATAATTATGGGCATAGGAATGTGGTGGTTACCCCCATCTCCCCGTTGGCTGCTTTTGTGTGCCATACAGGGAAAAGGAAGCGTGCAAGATGCAAGAGAACTTTCCATTAACTGTTTTTGCCGTTTGAGAGGTTCATCTTTTGATAGTTCAGCTTCGGAACAAGTTGACTTGATTCTGAATGATTTGTCTGATGCCAATCATGGAAAACAATCAACATTCAGGGAGATCTTTCAAGGGAAATGCCTTAAAGCACTCATAATCGGTGCAGGACTCGTTTTTTTCCAGCAGGTTGCCACTGAATGTCTTCAATGTGCTAAAATGTCCCAATTGATATTCTTAATTAATAATGCTACTTCCAGAATCAAAAGTTCGTTTAACGCTTGAGCTCTAGTATTCGTGTAATATTATTACCTATCTATCTGCTTATGTTTTTTCTCCCATATCAGTTAACTGGGCAGCCAAGTGTGCTGTATTATGCTGCAACCATTCTTCAGGTATTCCAACCAGTCTTGTGACCAGTACAAGATTATTTAGCAACAGTCATGTATCTTTTTCTTCTTGTTAACAAATATATTTGGTAACAGAGTGCAGGATTCTCTGCAGCATCTGATGCTACACGTGTCTCTATTCTTCTTGGTTTACTAAAGGTCAACTTTGAATGCCTTACTGAGAAACATTCTGGTTTGTTTAACACTTCAAAATTCATGAATTTACTTATACGTGTGCTGCTATTGAGCAAAGTCTTGTTATAATCACACACGTAAACATCTATTTTGTTGATTGTTTATCTCATTATAGGATACTTAATTCTATTTGTATGTCTGATCAAAAGCGAAAGGAAGTCTGAAAGAATTAGACTGGTTTTCTCAGTACCCTGGCCGGCAACAAAAATAGCACCTGTTCATATTTGTTTGAATTTCATTTTCCTTCCACACAAATGATTATAACTACTTCCACATGCAGTTTTTGTGAAACAACAATGCACTCATCTCCAAATAACCATACCTAACCCTCTCTCTTAAGTCTTACTACATCTTCATCCATGATAACCTGTCACTATCATCATCAAGTTGTATTAGTCCCAGCTATTTGCTTGTGTGAATAAAATTACTTAATAAATAGTTTTCACTTTAGTTCTCTTTTTTTAAAGGTTAGTTTATATGCTATAATCATTTAGTATTTCAACATGCTTTCTCAGGAAAATATAGTTTCTGTAAGGTTGCAAATAATGGTGGTTTTTGCTTCCTTGTGCAGCTAATTATGACTGGTATTGCTGTTCTTGTGGTTGATAGACTTGGACGAAGGCCATTACTTATTTCAGGTGTTAGTGGAATTGTAAGTTTCATGCTATTTTCGTGCTATGACTTGAGTTTTACACTTGTCATTCAATCATCTTTAATTGGAAACTGTTTTTTCCTGATAAGCACAGAATATTTTAATATTGTTATATGGTGTCAACCAAGGTACCTTTAAAATATGTTCTATGCTGGGTTTTCAATCCCCAGATGGGATGGTATGATTTTGGTTCCGCATTATATAGATTGTAGGATTTGTTTAAAGCTAGGGGGATCATCCTCTTAGTAATGCAGCGGAATAACTATACATAAAAACAATAAAAATACATTATATTTGACTTGGTTTATACCCCAGGGTGTTACGCCCAAAATTATGCACTCAACGTGAGTTCACTAGTGTCTTTCTCCTTTCTGGAGATGGAGAAACCTCTTACAGATTGATAAGTACAATCACAAGTATGAAAGTAGGAATTAAAAGCACAAGCATAAAAGAAAACAAACTTGTGATGATTTGGCTTGAAACCCTGAATGTCGCGACGCTCCTCTTGGTGCATCACGGATCACACAAGCAAGACTTTGAGCACTTGAACATGAAAGCTTTGATTATAGCCGTTTGCACTTGATGTCGGAAGCAGATGCCTCGGCTCCCTTTTAGAGCTCGATCGACACTCTTCCGGGGAAGTTCCTCCTGTCGACTAGACATCCGCTGACTCGGCTACAAACTTGGTCCTCTTCGACTACAGATCTGGCTAACTTTTGCGACTTCGAGTTGCCTGAAACCCTTCCGGTCACCTGCATCTCAGTCAACGCTCTTCCGAAGACCGATTTGTTCGAACCTGATAACGACAACTTTCGGTTGAATGAACTTTTCGGTCGATCGGACCAACCATCACTACTAGTTCGACACACTTCGGTCATCCGAGCATTCTGCGGTTTCCTGCAAAACAAACATGCAAAACCTAATACTTGGTCTACCTAACCAGTAATTTCTTTTGCCAAGTGTTCAGCTCCCAGTTGATCCACCGGGACTTCTACTGCCAAGTGTTCAGCTCCCAGTTGACCTTCTTGGACTTCACCTAGTTCTACCAACTAGGTTTGTCTAGTTAGGACTTTTACTGTCTAGTTCCCAATTAGGTCTTTTGTGGCCTAGTTCTACTAGGTCTTTTTGCTGCCTGGTTCCCAACCAAAACTTTCGTTGCCTAGTCCCACTAGGTCTTTCCATTGCTTAGTTCCCACGTAGGACTTTCACGACTTGTATTGCCTGCTCTCATAGGACTGATACTATCTAGTCCCACTAGGACTTACACTGCCTAATTTTCAACTAGGATTTGCTACCAATTGCCAAGTATCTAGTCCTACTAGGACTTCTCACTCACTTCCAAACATGATTTAAAATCTTGACCAGTGCTGAGGTTTCCGTTCCAGACTGTAACGATACAGTTTCGGTACCGTATTGTGCCATGCTGATATAGTTTCGGTATGTTTTAAATATAAAATATATTAACAAAAAATAACTTAATCTAAATATTTAAAAATAAAATAAAAATATATATGTATATATATTAAATTAATGGGATAATTTTATTAGACTTTAATTAAGCCTCATTAAATTATCCCAATTATAGCTATGAGTTGATTATATCAAGGTTTAAAATCTCGACCCGTGCCGAGGTTTATGATTTCGGTACCGTATCGTGCCAATATAGTTTTGATATTTTTTAAATATAAAATATATTAATTAAGAATAAAAAATAATCTAAATGTTTAAAATATAAAAATAAAAAATAAAATATTTTTTTAAAAATATATATAATTAATGGGATAATTTTATTAGGATTTAATTAAGACTGTTTAAAATATCTTAACTATAGATAGGAATTGATTGAAATTATTAACGTAAGTTCATTTAATCTTTAAATTGTTGCACTTGCTCGCGTGACGAGGCCAACACGGCCGCGGGGATTGCGGGGCTCGCGGGACTCGCACAATGAGTCCGCCGCGGTCGCGGGGCTCATGCGATGAGATCGTCACAGCTACGAGGCTCACGCGATGAGTCCGCCGTGGTTGCGGGACTCGTGCAACGAGTGCGCTGTAGTCGCATGGCTCGCGCGACGAGTCCGCCGTAGTTGCAAGGCTCGTGTGACGAGTCCTCTGCGGCCGCGGGGCTCCCGCGAAGAGTCTGCCGCGGTCGCGAGGTTCACGCGACGAGTCCGCCGCGGTCGCGAGGCTCGCACGAGGCCTCCGATGCCGACAGAGGAACCTTGGGCGTGCCAGTGCCGATTTCGGTCTACGGGCAGAACGGAATATTTCGCCCATACCGGGTGGTTCGACACAAGATTTTAATCACTGGATATGATATTTAATTGAAAGTTAAAACTTTGGCCCCTACCCCGACCTATTTGGCGCCACGATGTGTTGCTTGCAACCTCCAAGCCAGCGCGACCGTGAAGCGTCCGGACGGGTCACTTGCCAATGCAACGCATCCGGACACGTCACCAATGACCTCTGGGCTAGCTCGACTCGTTCGAAGGCTTCGTTGGGCCAACGCGACAAGTCTGGATGCGTCGTCAGGCCCGCGCGACTCGTCCACAGGGCCTCGGGGTGCACCGACACCGGTGGCGTGCCTGTGCCAGTCCACGGGTGGAACGAAATATTTCGTTTGTATCGGACAAAACGAAATGTTTCGCTCGTATCAGGTGAAACGACATGATATTTTAAACCTTGCTTCCAAGCGTCCAGGCAACCTTTGGATTCTACACTCAACTTGATCAATCTTGACCAAATTCCCTTAAATATATTGTTTCAACCAAATTATCAAAACCCTAGAGGCCGATTGCACTGACAACTATCACATCGAGATGAATTGAGATGGACTCCTTTATTCCTTCATTTAGTTTATATACTTCTAGGATCCATAGTGATTAAATATTCAATAGAATTAAAATTTTATTGTACTATTATTATGCCTCACATGAGTTAGGCTTGTCATGAAGTTAGCTTTGCTCCCCATGCGTGAATTGCAACAAAGCAAAATATAAATAAAAATTAAACTAACTAAATGTATTCCTTTGAATAAATTCCATAAGTACTATGCATAAATTTCAGCAAGTAACCTTGAGGTTAAAAACTCCAAAACATGAGCATAATAATGTAAAGTGGGTATGAGAGAGAATTGCATAATGTAAAATAATATATATCTCATAACAAGACAAATAAAATAGTAAATGTTCGGTCATCAGTTTCTTAACTTGGCCTTATTATCTTTTACAAATTTCTCTTAGCTGGATTTATCATTTCTCTTGTTTTCTCTTTTATGTTGTTATAAATATTCTTGATTTAATGTATCAAGGAATCAACATATATTATACTAGGGCAAATGATTAACAATCTGCCTAGTAAATGATGCATTGTATATAGGGATGCATAAGCTGTAATTTATCCAAAATGAAGTGCATCATAAACATATATGCACGGATGGAAATACCAAGCTGTACTCGAAACAGGCAGTATTTGCCTTTCTGACGCGGGATCAACGCCAGTACTATATCGACATTGCAATCGTGAGGCCGTCGCGACCATACGACGACCTCACGAGGTCTCCGTGAGGTCGTGGAAGGTGTCGTGCCCCCGTGGCAAATATAATATATTATTAATAATAGTTATAAAATATTAAGAATTATTTAAAATTCTAAAATAAATTTAAAATTAATATATATTAAATTAAATACAAATTTAAAATAAATTAATAATTTTTTAAAATATATTTCTTAAACCTTTCAAATAAATTTTAAAAAATTAAAAATCTTCAAATACATTAAAAAAATAATTTAAACCTTTAAATATTTTTATAATTATCTTTGAACCTTTCAAATAATTTTATAACTTTAGATTTAATTTTGAATTTTAAGAATTATTATTTTTTAAATAATTTTTATAAAAAATTAATAAATATTATCTTATGAAAAAATATTAAAATATGAATTCAACACCTCAAAATATAACATTGATAGTGAACATATTTTATAATTAAATATTAATAAAATTAATTTTTAATTAATATACATTTATATTTAAAATTTAAAAAAATACCGAAACTGTATCTGCACAACACGATACCGAAATTGTATTGTTTGGATCTGGGACCAAAACTCCGGCATGATTTGAAATTTTAAATCATGTATATATATATATATATATAAAATGATTAACCTTGTAACATCGAACATGGGGTGATCGACCCAACCCCACGGAAGTTTCCCACTGACCGCTTGGTAAATCGAGAAGCGCTCTCGGCGGGCGACCCAGAAGCCCAACATCCCGTGGTTGCGCGCCCCATTTGAAGGAAAAATCTCTACAAATGCGCCGTAATTGGGGATCGAACCGCAGGTGCCTGGGTGACAACTTGGCGCCCTTCAGCTGCACCATAGCCCCGGGGACTTAAATCATGTATATATGAATATATATAGAGTGAACGACTTGCAATCCATTCAATACAGATGTATCATATATTCATGGGATAAATTGATTCGCAATCCATCTAATGCGAAATATGTCATATAAATATATAAAGGGTGAACACTTATAATCCACCCAAATACCTCACAAAAAAAGATTGAATGATCTACCATGCATCTTTTGAGACACACATCTCATGTAAAATGACTAAAACTTACAAACAATGTTTTATAATACAAACAATTTATTTATTTTATTAATTCAATATAAATCATCGCATAACTCCTTTAGAGTGTAGGGCCCAAGCTCTATAACAAGTAGTTTCACAATTCTATTAGAGGGTGGAGCCGAAGCTCTATAATACAAGAAGACAACTCTTTCAGAGGGCATAGCAAGAGTTCTATGGTATACATATTGCATTCATTATCTTGTTAATTTAATATCAATAATACTACAATCCCTTTTATAGCGTGGAGCTGAAGCTCTAAGTATAAGTGTTGCATTCATTATCTCATTAATTTAGTTTGAATAAACACGTAATGCTTTTAGAGTGCGGAGTCGAAGTTTTATCATATGATTTTTCTATTATTTTATTAATTAGCATAATTATGTAATTTAATTTGTCCCATTTCTCAAAAAGGGATAAAACAGAATAGATATACAATTATGAATATAAAAGGGCAAACTTATGGGAGAAAACTGTGTAGGACCGTTGGACGTGCTAGAGGTAGGGGGGGGGGGGTGAATAGTGCGTCTCACTTTCTCGCTTGATTCGTCGAGTTCGTTCTTTCTATCATATTAGTACTTGCAGCGACATAAAATAAACAATAAAGATACAAAGACAACACCGAGGTTTACTTGGTTCCCAACCCCCAGGGTTAGTACTCCAAGGCCTATGCACAGGAGGCACATGTCCACTAAGCGTATCCCCTTTCCGGAACTTTTCCGGAGGAGGAGAAACCTCTTACAAGTTTGTCTTATAATTACAAATGATAATAATGTAAGTGCATGTAATATAAAGACACTAGATTGACAATCTAGTCCGAAAGTCCTAAGTGCTACGCCCTTCTCCTGGTGTTTCCCCGGTCGCACAAGCAGGGCCTTGAGATCTTTTCGGAGCACAGAAGAAGAATATTGAGAATTGAGTTATCCATTCAGCTTTGATCTCGAGGTTGTTTTATAGAGTTTTTCCGGTCGACCTAAAACTTAGTTCGGTTGATCAAACGTGGTCAAACCTGATCCCCACGATCGAGCTCTTCGCGATCTGGATCAAGCCCGTCAATATAAGGTTTACCGGCCGATCGAAACCTTTTTGGTCGATTGAACTAGATCAGTCACCCGAAGTCTGGTCGCTCAAAGTCATCTAGTCGACCGGACCGGGTTTTTTGATCGACTGGATTGGCCACCGATCGATTGAACCAGTTCGGGTCCGGTTCGACTCGGGTCAAGTCCGACTCACTTCGGACTTTGTCCAGCTTTGTTGGGTTGCATTTGTCTACTCTCCGTTTTGCGTCCAGCTCTAGATTCATGCAAAACAGTCATACAAAATACAAACAAGCAAACATATCTTAGTCTACCTAACGCATGACTTATCTTTTGCTCGGAGTTCACTTCTCCAAGACTTTTAACCACCTAAGGTATATTCCCTTCGCCAAACATCCGATCATCTTGACTGCTTGGACTTGCCACTTGCCAGACATGACATCCTTGACCTTTTCCTTTGCCAGACATCATGTCAACCTTAACTTGTCTAAACTTTTCACTTGCCAGACATCAAGTCATCCTTGACCCCGGATTTTCCCTTTTCTAATCATCTGGTCAACTTTGACCTGACTAGACTTCTCACTTTACTAGTCATCCGGTTAACCTTGACCTGATTAGACTTTTCATTTATCTTACTTCTATGGTCCTGTTTAAATCAAACCTTGGTCAACCTAGACCATACACAAGTATATTGTCAAATATCGAAACTCTAGAGGTTGATTGTACCAACAATCTCCCTATTTTTGATATTTGACAATACTTTTAAGTTAGGCTTAGGTCTTATGCCAAACTGAGAGGGACTAAATTTTTCTAAACCTTACTCTCCCATTTGATATACATCAAAAAGAATATTACCTAAGGTCCTCCTTCGGTTTTGCACCAACAATTGCAAGGTTTTCCTTAGTTAAAATTCTCATCCATCCCCTCTTGAAAGACCATTATATTTTCAACATAGTCACTTAACTTTTCAACACATTTGAAAAACTTTTCAAAATATTTTTAAAAGTTAAGGTTTTTCAAAATCTTGAATTTTCAAAGTATTTGTAAAATATGATTTTCAAAGAATTTTTACACAATAATTTTCCAAGTATTTCTAAAAATTTTCAAAAGCTATTTTGAGAAAAACTTTTCAAAATTTTTTTGTTGAAAACATTCTTTTTCAAAATATTTTTCGCATATAATTTTGAAAATAAAATATTTTGAAATCTTTGTTAAAGAATTTGCAAAATAGATTTTCAAAATACTTCTTTCTTTTTCAAAATATTGGTCTTCCAATAAGTACTCACACTCTTTTAGGACATCCTTGTTAGTCACAAGGAAGACATACCTATGTGTCTTAAGAGTTTAGAAGTTCAATGTTAACCTAAGGATCTAGACTTTGTGTTGGCCAACAATCATCATTTTTAAATTGTGTATAAATTTTTGAAAAATGCATATAGTTACACTCAATCAAACATGAATTTAAATTTAACATTAATCTTCCGATTTTTTTTTAAGAAATATTTCTATAAATTTTGAATTTCTTTTTCAAAATATTTCCAATTGATTAACCTAACATCTGACTAGTTCTGTGTTTCCGTACACACAATATATGGTAACTTATATATTGAGATGATTTGCCAATTTTAAGTGAATAAGATTAGGTTTGAATTGGAAAAGTTATTTGACCGTGGGTTAGATTTAGGTTTAAGTTTAGCTTTGAGTCAATTAAGTGGACATTTCTTAAATTGACTTCCAGGTCATGGTGAGGCACAGGGGCCTTCTTAATCGGATCAAGGACCACTTCCTTAGACAAAGCCAATTTAAGAAATTGTACACTTGACAAACTTAGTACAAAATTCTGATTTAACTAGTTTAAGATGTGGTGAGTTAGCTTCAACTAGTTCCACTTAGCTAGGTGCACTAGGTAGGATACGTCTTATTTAGCTTAGACACACTTAATCTAAGTATCCCTAATGTACTATCAGCTCACCGCGTCCTAATACTATGTTATCAAGATCAAGTTGCCTTTATCCTATGTAGCCGTTCTATAATACAAAATTAATACAAGGCTAGCATGCATACATGACATAAATAAACATGATATAATTAATTCCAAATATACATGTGCATGGCAAGTAGGTAGAATATCAAACAAGTCAATCATATATTAATTATTTGTTTCAAATAATGTATCAAATTTTCGATTTGATACATTTCGTGTTAACCCGCAAATGTGCCAACCCACTTTGATTTTCATTAGGCTTATTGTTTTCTTGGGTATGATTTTATTAATTAGTTCCATAATCAAATAGTACTCGATGATAATTAGGTTTAGGAATTTTAAATTTTTTGTGTTTGGTTTTTCTGATTTTCTAAAACAAGTATTTTTAAAATTTTTAAAGGTTGAAAAATTTATCTTTTGAATTTTTTAAATTTAGATTTGAATTAATTTTTGTTCCATAATTAAAGGGTACTTTATTATAATTAGGTTTATGAATTTTAACATTTAAATTTGGACTTGAATTAGTCTTTTTAAGATTTGAAAATTTAAATTCTGATTTTCAAATTTAAATTTGCCTTTTTAACATTTGAACATTATCTTTTGAAAATTTCAAATTTAAATTCTGATTTTTAATTTTTTAATTTAAATTCTTATCTTTATCTTTTGAATTTAAATTCTTTTTTTATCTTTTGAATTTATATTCTTTTTAAGATTATCTTTGTTAATTAATTTATTATTTAAATTCGAATTATTTAATTAAATTTAAATTGTTCAAATTTGAATTGTCTTGAGAATTATCTTGATTATTAATTAATTCTTTATTAAATTCAGATTATTTGAATTAATTAAATTTAAAATTTTCAAATTAGAATTATCTTGATTAGTTGAGTTATTAATTGAATTTTAATTGTTCAAATTAAAATTAATTAGATCTAGGTTTAGATAATTATCTAAGTTGATTTGATCAATATCTTGATCGAATAGATCAAATATCTTTTTAGGATTTTGATTAATCTAATCTAGTTCTTATAATATTCTTGATTAATTTTATTATCCAGATTAATTAAATACCAATTATTTATTTTTTGATTGTTTGAATTTGTATTATTAATTGAATTAATATTTTTTGAATTAATTAAATTTAAATTATCATGATTTATTGAATTGATTAACTTGCTAGGTCTATTATTGCAATAATTCGAAGAAGCTAAGCTATCATGCATTTATCAAGGGTATTTTCATAAATCTTAAATTTACTAACTTGTTTGCTCCCTAGGATCCTGGGAATTCTTCTTCTCCGGGCACTGGTTTTTGTAATGACTGGATTGCTTGCACTTGAAGCACACGATGTGCTTTTTGTTTCTTCAATTTCCTGGTCTTAATAGTAGGACACTTATTTTTGTAGTGCTCTTTATCCTAGCATTTTAAACATATAATATGATATTTAAATTTTGAATTTAAAATTTTACCTTTAAAATTTTGTGATCTCGTTAGGGCTCTCCTCCTCAATCTCTGGCATACTCGACTCCCTTGATGGTTAATCCAATCAAGAGCCCGCCTGACTTTGATATCAATTGTAGGACCGTTTGACGTATAGGTAGGGGGAGTGAATAACGCATCTCACTTTCTCGCTTGATTCCTCGAGTTCGTTCTTTCTATCAAATTATTACTTGCAGTGGAATAAAATAAATAATAAAAGACAGACAACATTGAGGTTTATTAGGTATCTAATCCCCAAGGGTTAGTACTCTAAGGCCTATGTACAGGAGGCGCCTGTCCACTAAGTGTATCTCCTTTTTAGAACTTTTTCAAAGGTGGAGAAATCTCTTACAAGTTTGTCTTACAATCACAACAACAACAACAACCAAACCTTATCTCACTATATCGGGTTGGCTATATGGATCTTTTTACGCCATTGGGCTATATCCCCTACTATATCATCATCTATAATTAAATAAATTTTATCTTGTTTTATTGTTGCTAACCAAGTTTTTTTTGGTCTTCCTCTTCCTCGTTTGATATGTGTATTTGTCATTGTTTCACATCGCCTGACTGGGGTATTTATTGGTCGTCTAAGTACATGCCCGTACCATCTCAAACATGTTTCTCGGAGTTTTCCCTCAATAGATGTTGCTCCGACTTTCTCTCTAATACTCTCATTTCTTATTTTGTCCATCCTTGTATGTCCACACATCCACCTTAACATTCTC
>JBBUKS010004133.1:0-12781 GCA_038050645.1 Hedychium gardnerianum | reverse complement strand
CCTCCCCGGCTTCTCATCCCTCGGACCGCGTCCTTCTCGCCTTGCGTCCCTCGGACCGCATCCTTCTCGCTCCACCGATGTACTCTTCCGCAACTTCTCGTCCCTCGAATGCATCAAGCCCGTCGATTTGCTTCCCGTGCCATCCTTCTCGTCCCTTGCATCTTTCGCTCGACTTCTTATGTTCCTAAGTTCCTGCACACTTAGACACAAGGATCAAACTACATAGGACCTAATTTAACTCGGTTGATCACATCAAAACTACCTTGGGGGTACTTACATGAGGAAGACGAAGCAGTAGCGAAATCAAAAGAGTGATCTTCCAAGGGAATTAGGGGTGACGGCGTCGAAAATTCTAGGTCAACGGGGAACCAAGAGTTCTGTCTAGATGATCCCCTAAACACTTGGGGACCTCCCCTTATATAGACAACTAATCTGTTATCAGCCCATAGATGATAACAGATCGGGCTAAAGAGTTCTACACATTCAACCAATATCCAGTAACCCGAAACCCAATAAGCTTAAGTTAGATCACTTTAATGGGTTCGGTTTGTACTCATATGCACAACTTACAATCAAGCCCACTAATTAGAGATAATAACCAACAATCTCCCACTTGAGCTACTTGTGAGTTGCATATAAAATACAAGCAAAATTTTAGTTGATATCAAACTTTATGGGTACATAATACCCCTGTAAACAATCTAGTCTATTAACTTCATTGGTATAGGATTAAAGAGGTCATAACTACTGTATATGATCATAACAAACCCCAATATTAATTACAATACCAATGTCATTAACGACATAGATCAAGATGTGGATGTGTAAATGAAAATTACCTAAAATATGATCAGCATATGATAATTTTCAAACTGGTCCTAAGGTGACCTCAAAAGAGGTAATATCATATTTGCAAATACTTTATGCTAAACTGTATGAGCAAATCATGATTCAAACTTTATGATTCCAAAAGAAATCTATATCACATTTACAAATATCAAATGCTAAACAACAACAGTAAATCATGATATTTTATTTCAGAGTGTTTAGACAAACATATAAAATTCTCATTAATGTTTTGAACTTTAAATACGTACAATAATCAAAACAAAGTATTTGTCTTTATTAACAAATATATAGCAATAAAGAAAATACATATTCCCACTAGATGAGTTATTCTTCTATAAGGACTCTCATATCCACAATATATGCATGAAACACCTTAGGCACTATGCCCTTGGTGAGTGGATCGACCAACATGGAATCTGTGCTGATGTGCTCTATCATGAGCTGACAACTCTGAACTTTTTCTTTAATCGCTAGAAACTTGATGTCGATGTGCTTGAACTTCGATGAACTACGGTTGTTCTTAGCATAAAGTTCTGCGGCTTTATTATCACAGTAGATCCTTAGTGTCCTGTCAATGCCATCAATGATCTGCAACGCTGTGATGAAGTTCCATAGCCAAATCCCGTGATTGGATACTTCATAGCATGCTACCAACTCTGTCTCCATAGTAGAAGTGGCTACTAGCGTCTGCTTAACGCTCTTCCAAGATATAGCCCCTCTACCAAGTATGAAATTAATATAGTGTGAAGTGGACCTCCTGCTATCCAAGCATCCAGCAAAATTATAGTTTGAGTAACTAATCACCTCCAGGTGATCTGACCTCCGATACGTGAGCATATGTTCTTTAGTTCTTTACAAATACCGCATCACTCTTTTCACCGCTTTCCAATGTGACGGTATTGGGTTAGTTACATATCTACCTAACATCCTTACTATAAATGCTATATCTGATCATGTATAAACCTGTGCATATATGAGACTTCCCACAGATGATGCATAAGGGAATTGTTCCATCTTCTTTATTTCAAGTTCAAAATGTGGACACTACTGCAAGCTGAACTTGTCACCTCTTAACACAGGTGTGTCATTAGGTGCATAGTTCTGTATGTCATATCTTATAAGCATATTTTTAATATAGGCCTATTGTGAAAGTCTAAGAATGCCTCTTGAACGACCACAATAGATCTGTATGTCTAAAATAAAGGATGTTTTACCAAGATCTTTAATTTCAAAAATACTAGATAGAAATAACTTGGTTTCATGCAGTAGACCCCTTATTATTGCTCGCAAGTAATATATCGTCCACATACATAACAAGTATAACAAACTTGCTCCCATTGAACTTGACATATATGCACTGATCAACAGAGTTCTTCTTAAAATCATATGAGAAAACCACTTAATCAAATTTTTGATACCATTGACGGGACGCCTGTTTCAAACCATAAATAGATTTTTTTTTAATCTACATACTAGGTGTTTTGAGTCCTGAGGCTCAAAGTTCTCTGGTTACACCATATATATAGACTCCTCAATATCTCCGTTGAGGAATACAGTCTTTACGTCTATCTAGTGTAGCTCCAAATCAAAATGAGCTACAAGAGCCATGATTACCCTAAGGAAGTCTTTCATCGACACAGGTGAAAAAGTCTCCTTGTAATCAATGTCTTCCTTCTGAGTGAATCCCTTGGCAACAAGATGAGCTTTATAATTTTCTATATTGCTCCTGGTTTTAAATATCCATTTACAACCAATGGGTTTCGAACCTTCAGGCAATTCAACTAGTTCCCAAACGTTATTGTCTGTCATAGACTTCAACTCTTCTTACATGCCGTTAATCCACTTCTCAGGGTTAGAGCATTATTTGACCTTTTAGAAAGATGCAGTATCACTTTCGAATCCTATGTCAAAATTATGCTCTTGAAGATAAATATAATCATGAGAAGTTGTGGTTCTCCGTTCCCTTGTGGATCACCTTAAAGGCACTTATGGTTGAGGAGCTTGAGGTATTTGCTAACTAATCTGAGGTAGTATCTCAATCTCAGTGGAAGGTGTAAGTACCTCAGGGTAGTTTTGATGTGATCAATCGAGTTAAGTTAGGTCTTGTGCGTATTTGATGCCTTGTGTCTAAGTGTGCATGAACTTAGAAACACAAGAAGTCGAGCGGAAGACGCAACAAGCTAGAAGAATGACATGGGAAGGGAGCCGACGGACTCAGTGCATCTGAGGGATGAGGAGCTGCGGAAGAGTACACCGGTGGAGCGAGAAGGACGCGGTTTGAGGGATGAGAAGCCGGGGAGGAAGTCTTCTTGAGAAGAAGGTTGGAGTTAGGTTCGGGTGAGCTCAACTCCAGACTGTCGAAGCATCACCCAAGTGTGCGGAACGAGGAATGATCAACAACTGTAGTTGACCATTTCAGTCGCTCGAGGTGTCTCTATTGCTTTGGAGGTGCCTTGGATGTCCAGGCGCTGGAGGTGCATCAGATGACTTGAGGCGCCTCGTACGCCAATCGTTGGAGGTGCCTCCGATGCATTGGAGACGCCTCGCCCACCAGCTAATGGAGGCGCCTCAGATGACATAAAATCATTGTGGAGCAAATAAGCAGTAGTGACCACGTTAGCCGCTTCAACGCACCTCAGATCCATTGGAGGTGCCCCCAATCTGCCAGATCAGCAGGGAATCGATGCTTCGTAGATAAAAGTTGCCCTGTTGGAGGGGCCCCCATTCATCTGAGGCACCCCCAATAGTGTCACATCAGCAAACTATCATTTTGACCAAAATATTATAAATAGAAGTCTTGTCCTCTATTCTAGAACAACATACTCTGTACTTTCAATTCTGTTTTCTATTTCCAAGCATGTGCTTTCAAAGTTTGTAAGATGCTACTCCGCCTTCATGAAGGAGATTTTAGTAAAGCTTTCACCTATCTTGGATTAATAACTACCTAGGTTGTAACCAAGTAAATCCTGCCTCTTTATTTTATACATTTATTTTTATATTAATTAATGTATGTGTCCTTGCTTAGCTAGAAGCAAGAGAAATAGTAATTTTAACTTGTAGGTTATTCACTCCCTTTAACTAGTCCACCCAATCCTACAGAAGATTCTTCCAATTGCATTGAAGATGACATGAGAATATCTTGGTTCACTACTCCCACTAGATGTGCAATATCCATACTATAAGGTATGATAATCATACCTGTACTTATTGTACTAGTAGTGACTACAGGAGGATCGCTAACGCTTTTTTCAAAAGATACTTCCCTCGCCTTATCACTCCCACTATTCTCAATGAATTTAACATTTTTCATTTCAAAGAAGGATCTATTTGAGGGATCATAAAATTTATATCCTCTGAACTTCTCAGAGTATCCCACCAAATTAAAGTTAACTGTCATTGAATCTAATTTTTTTTCATTAGGCTTATATGACCTAGCCTCAGCTGAACAATCCCAGACGTGTAAATGTCTAATGCTAGACTTCTTACTCGTCCACATCTTGTATGGGGTTTTAGTTACTTCCTTACTGGGTACTCTGTTAAGTAGGTAAACTATAGTCTTGAGTGCCTCACCCCACAAAGACTCTGGTAAAGAAGTAAAAGTCATCATACTTCTTACCATGTCTTTTAGGGTATGATTGTGCTCATCTATACTATTCTGACTAGGTGTACTAGGCATGGTATACTGAGGCACAATCCCACACTCAGCAAGGTAGTTTGCAAAAGGTCCTAAACGTTGTTTACCTGATCCATCATACCAATCATAATGTTCACCTCCATAGTCGAATTAAATGACTTTAATTTTCTTATCTAGTTGATTCTCAACTTTAGCTTTGAAAATTTTGAACATGTCCAGAGATTGCGACTTCTCATGAATAAGGTACAAATAAACAAATCGAGAGTAGTCATCTATGAAGCTAATAAAATATGTGTGTTCATTCCATGATGCCTTAGAGAATGGTCCACAAATGTCCATATGTATTAGCTCCAAAACATCACTACAACGATTTGCTCCCTTATTTCTTTTGTTAGTTGTTTTTCTTTTAACACACTCTATGCAAACATCAAAATCTGACATGTCAAGGGAATCAAGAATTCTCAATTTGCGTTTCGTACCTAATACTATGCATAATCACGTTGTCAACCGTAGGAGTTATGGTGTTTAATTTATAAAATTTATCAACCAAGGAACCATTGCCAACCAACACTGAATTTAAGAAAATACTAAACATTTCATTTCTAAATGAACAAGAATAACCTGATTTGTCCAAACAAGAAATTGAAATTAAATTCCGTCGAAAAGAGGATACAATAAATATATTTTTCAAATCCAGAAAGACATTAGTTCCTAATCAAAGCCTAAAAACACCAATCAACTCTACTCTAGCCTTCTTTCCATTTCCCGTATAGATGTATCTTTCACCATCAAGCGGAAGTCGGCTTTTGAGACAACCCTACATAGTGACACTTATGTGATCCCAGTGTAGAGAGAGAAGCTCCAACTTCTCTCTAGGATTTTGATCATCTCCACCATGGTGTGGTTAGAGTTAGGTTCTAGAGGGTTAGCGGGAAGGATAGAAGCTCGGAGGTAAGGATGGGAACAATCTCGAGTCCCACCGAACGCGTTTACAGCTTCGTCGTGGCCTCCGTCGTCTCCACAGAGGTCGCTGGAACGTTCCTAAGTGGAATCGTTCAGGGAGTGCTGCGCCACCCCACTCCCACCAGAGTGGGTGACGGATAGTGCCACAGTGTCGAGCAACCTTTGGGGAAGGAAGAGGGTCATCGGAGCTCAGACACAGAGGGCGGGCACCGATGCAAAGAGAAACTCCTCTGAGCATTGTTTCATCGTTGGCTAACACGACCGAAAGCTCTATGTGATCTCCGACAAATTGGGAAGCACTCCACAACATTTGGGGATGACAGACGGACAATTCGAGAAGTGATCGGAGGTGCAAATGATGAGATGAGCGACTGACTCATCATAGGAGAAGACGACGTTGAGCGCCTTCGACTTCTGCCTGTTGATGCCAAGCCAGCGTGGAGGTGAGAGAGCATCTCGCCGCTACGGGCGACCAATTAGGAGCAAGGGATAAAACATGTGATGGCATAGTAAATGAAGTTGGTTGGTTGGAGAAAAATTCGAATTCAAAGAGCCGGGTTGGATCAGTTGATGCAGATGCGGGTCCAGGGTTGCGATCCAAAACCTGTTTAACTTAAGTTGGTATTGGACAGTGTCGATCATCATCACCAAATTGCACGGACGGATGAGGTTAGCGCTCACTGTTTATCATCTTCATCCTTTGAACTATGAGCAGGCGGGCGCTGTTGGCGCCGGTGCCACACCAGAGATGGAAACCTCTCCCGTTTGGCACTGGACTCCCATTCGATACGAGGGTGCAATGCCACCACCAAACCGCAATTGCCGCTATAGCACCAATAGTAGCCACTATGACAAATCAATCTTATGCGGACAAATCACAGAATCGAGGAAAGCAACAGGATGAGCAGGCATAAGACCAGCCACCTAAAGTCGAGAAGAGAGCCCATGCAACCCATAGAGACTCCGAACTTAATCAAATCGGGACTTCTGCAAGTAGACAAGTACCGACGGCCCAAGGCCAGCGATCAGAAACACAGGGATAGGGACAAGCAGAATTGAGCACATGTGCTCGACATTGGGTGGACCTATTCAGGAAAAATCGGGTCTATTCTGAGGATACGACACTGAGGATGCTACAATAGGAGGGAGACAAAGCTACCCTAACTGTAGATGACAAGAATTGATCAAAGCGATGGTAGGATTTTGTTTGGTTGGTAGATTCCTTGGGAGATTTCCTGGATGGCCAGCGGTCCAAAGGCTAACAACGCGATGGAAAACTCCCTACAAGATACACATTCACGACTCATTGTGGCTAGTGTTTAAATTTACTAAAAAAGATTACTGTGATGCAGTTATGAAAGGTGGGCCCTATATTGCTTATGGATGCCCCCTTTATCTCAAAGTCATGTCACCTTGTTTCACCTTTGAATCAGAGATACACAATCAGCTTCCCATCTAGATGCAAATATGTGGATTGCCAATTGCTTGCTGGTCCACAACTGGATTAAGCAAGGTGACCTCGCTGGTAGACACTCCTCTGTTCACGGATGGATTCACCAAGGCTAGGGAGAGAATCAACTTTGCTAGGGTTCTGGTTGAGGTTGATATCAGAAGAAACTCCCAGAAATTGTAGCATTCACCCTCCCTGATGGCAGAGTTGTAACTCTGGAACTGCAATTCGAAATAGTATTGAAGCTCTATTCGTGATGCAGACATCTAGGGCATTATCAATCTACCAATGCCATGGGATCGAGTGATGGACGGAGGCCAAACACAACATGTGAGAACCCCATGGAAACACAAAGCTAGATTCGGGAAGGTGCAACAATGATAAACCAAATTCAGAAAAGCAGCCAATCGACCAGGCAACAGCCAAATCGATCAGAACAGTAGACACTCGATCAACAGTGAACAGGCACCAGTCGAATCGATCAGAACAGTAGGAAAATCGATCAGGAAAGCAACCAATCGACCAAGCAGCAGGCTAATTGATCAGAACAGTAGTTTTTCGATCAACAGTGATTAGGCACCAGCCAAATCGACCAGAACAACATGCCAATCGATCAGGAAAGCAGCCAATTGACCAAGCAGCAGGCCAATTGATCAGAATAGTAGTTTCTCGATCCACAATGATCAAGCACTAGCTGAATTGATTTGAACAACAGGCCAATCGATCAGGATAGTAGCCAATCGATTAGGCAACATGCCAATCGATTAGAACAGTAGTCTCTCAATCAACAGTGACTGAGCATCAGCCGAAGTGATTAGGGTAGCATCTAATCAATCAGGCAAATCATCCATGACAGAAGCTAATTGATCAGGCAATAGCTGAATCGATCAAACTAGCAAACAGTCGATTAGAAATGAATCCAAACACTGATACAATTTCAAAAAGCTCAAGTTCTTTGGCATTGTCTGGGCCAATAGAAGGAAATGGGGATATATCTGACAAGAATTTAGGATTCTAGAAGCCTCCATCTAGGCATACAACTTGGAAGATGAGGAAAACGCAACCAATGGGTGTTATCCTAGAGTTGGAAGATTGTCAGTTGGATTCACCACTCGTATCAGAAATTGGCACATGGATTTTAAACACTATTCCACTAATTCTGGGACACAATTCAAAGTCTCCAGGGAATGTCGAGAAGCAAATTGCAGATGATGACATGGAAGCTCAGTTTTAGGTGACCCAAGGATGTAAACAGCATGCAGGAAATCAAATCTCAGAAACTTTCACTACTCCTGCTACTGTTTCAGAGCTTAGGGTTTTAGAGCTACTACTAGATGACGTAGAGTGAGCTTCAGATTCAGGTTTACGACCAACAACAAGTGTAGCAACATCAGTTTCAGGGACACTCCAGAATGCAGTAACAGTCTCTGAAATTCCAAAGCAGTTGGTCATAAATTATGTTACAGAACTCTGCACTGGTTTAGCAAGCTTAGAGCCACCATCAGACTCAACCTTAAACCCAGACATAACCTCAAGAATTTACCTGACAGGCTCAGGTATTGATGCTACTGTAGTTTCAGAACTGACCTCAGATATGGGGTTTGTGTCAAACAATGCAGCCAATTCAGCAATGAGCTCTGATTCAGAAACAATCTCAAACAAGGGGTTTGTGCCAATTTTAGAATTTCAGATGGAGTTTGTATCAATATCAGGGTTGGAAACAGTGGAGCCAATTCCAACTCCTTCAAGGGCCTTAACAGCCCGTTCTAAAATTGTTTCAAGGATGAGTCCCAAAGTTTCAACTCCAACAATTTTAGAAACAGGCAATTCAACAATCTCTATAATACCTAGCACACTCTCAGTCCTTATCACTATTTTAGCAAATAATGGGGAGGAAATATCAAAGAACAGCATGGCCAAACAACTTGATTCTCTTGGGAAGGAAGC
Organism: Hedychium gardnerianum; assembly: GCA_038050645.1. Lineage (NCBI taxonomy): Eukaryota > Viridiplantae > Streptophyta > Magnoliopsida > Zingiberales > Zingiberaceae > Hedychium > Hedychium gardnerianum. The sequence continues at coordinate 3,938 of JBBUKS010004133.1, read as the reverse complement.
AGGAAGCACAACCACTTTGACCACTACTGTGGCAGCAAATGCAGAAAAAGCTTCAGATATGAAGTTTGGGGCAAATAATGCAGCAACTTCAGAAAGGTGTTTTATCTCAGAAACAACTTCAGGGAAGGGGCTTATGGAGGCTTGATTTTTTGACTTAACTATCAATGATTAAGGGGATCCTCTTAAGCCCTCTAAACCAAGACAACACACAAGAACTAAGCCAGTAGTAACTACAGAGACAGAAATTTTAGAAAACTCAAGCAACTCAGAAACTGATACATCTGAAGAGGGATCAAATTCAGAAGTAGAAACAGATAAGGAAGTCACAGAAGAATCAACTTCATGGAATAGCAAGGAACGTGATGACACTACCCAAGACAACAACACCAAATTCAAAAAAGCAATCCCGACACAGATCTGAGCAGAAAGGGCAACTTCTGATATATATATAATCCACAACATAGCCATGAGATTAGTCCAGGGTACCAAACTAGGCTTAGAGTTTGTAGGAAGAGGATGATATTAGAGGCTCGAGCACAAGGCAAATTAATAACCGAAATCCAACATACACAAGGCCTTAAACTGCACAACCATTTTAATGCAATATCAGACTTGGAGGAAGGTGAAATCATTACTAATATTGGACTGATTGGGGGGGGGGGGACAATAAGTCTTGGGTGCTAACAAACAATAATTCAAATTAGAGAAGACATTCAAACTAGGGCAAGCAAAAGAAGTCAAGTGCCACTTCTTGAGCAAAATCAACTAGTAGAAGGTCCATAATCACAAGAAATGGTCAAGCTAATCATTGTAGGGTTGGCTTCTGTTGATTGGTATCAGGGAGACCAAGCCCTTGGCAAGGAAGCACAAGTAAAAGAGGGAGAGAAGGCAAAGGAGGATGAGAATGGGCAACAAGAAAGGAAGAGGAACAAAATCAGTGTTAGAAGACATTTGCCTCCTAAACAACCATGAAGATAGACACATGGAATATTTGAGGCCTAAACAAAGGCCTCAAACAGAAGGAGATCACAGACCTCCTTCTGAAGCAAAAGCTAAGTGCCCTTTGCATTTTGGAAACCAAACTGACAATGCAACACTATCAGAAGCTAAACGCTAAACACCACAAGATTCCAACAATTGGACTCAAAACATCAGGTGGGTGCCAATTCCAGGAGCAGGATGTTACTACTATGGGATCCCCAGCTAATCACATTAGAAATCACACAGTGGAAAGACTAATATGTCCATACCATCATCCAGGACAAGGTTGCAGGGACATATTATGCAGTGACCTTTATATATGGATAGCTCACAATCACTAGGAGGTATATGTGGTCAGGCCTATATCAAATAGCTGAAACTATGAACTTACCATGACTTCTCATTGGTGACTTCAACTCCCCACTCTCACTGGCTGACAAATAGGGATGGATGGATGTTAACTCGTATGTCACAGCTGATTTTTAGGATTTTGCACTCATGGCAGGGGTTGAAGACTTACACTCTACGGGAGTTCAGTTCACATGGACAAATGAGCACATAGTATCTAATCTTGACAGGGCTATGGTAAACAAAGTATGGTTGAAATAAGATATGAGTAGCTTTGCAAATTTCAGACCCCCAGGGGTCTTCTCTAATCATGCCACATGTATTGTCTCCATTTTGGAATCCAGAAGGCAACAACTAAAACCTTTCAAACAACTTATGCAGGAAAATTGGGATCAAGCAAACACAAGGATCACAAATGGTGCGGCTCAGTATAAGTTGAAATAGAAACTTTTACTTCTTAAACATCCCCTTTGGCAGCTCAACCACCCAGATTACCAACACATTCAAGAAAGGGCAAAAAGGGCTCAAGCTCATCTAGAGGAAATTCAACAAAGGGTTCTAACACAAGGGTATGTAGATGAAGAGTGCAGGGAAGCAAGGAAAGTTACAAATAGACTTACCCAAGCTAAGTACATTTTCTACCAACAATGGGACAAACATGCATACTTTAAGAAGGTGGACAGGAACACCACTTTTTTTCATTCTCTAGTGAAAAAAAACAACAAGAGAAGGGAGATAATGACCATGGAGACAAGTAATGGGGAAGTCACAACTTAACCTAAAGAAGTGGTATAGGAGTTCTTGAGGTATTTTCAGTCACAACTTGGAAGTCAGGTGGAGTGAGCCCCATTCCAGGAAGAATGCATGCAGTTTGGGAGGTCTCTTTCAGCTGAGTAGCAAAGCCAATTCACTAGAATCCTGACTGCAAAGGAAATTAAGAAAGCCTTTTTGACATAGGAGAGCTTAAGGCACTAGGCCCAGATAGTTATAGCTCCGAATTCTTTAAGTAGGTATGGGATACAGTCAGGCAGAAATTCACCACGACCATATTAGAGTTCTTCTTGAATGGTCAGCTTCTTAAATCATGGAACCACACATTGATTGTCCTAATCCCTAAAATGATCCATGTAAGTAAAGTACAAGACTACAGACCCATCTCCTATTGTACAGTGTTCTACAAGATTATCTCAAAGCTCCTAGCAAGTAGATTGAAAGATGTGACAGATTAGATACTACATCCTACTCAGACGACTTTTGTTAAAGGAAGAATCATCATGGATAATATCCACTTAGCCCAAGAATTATTGCGCAAATATACCAGGAAGTGAATCTCGCCCAGGTGTATCATGAAAGTGGATCTTTAGAAGGCTTTCTCCAGGATGTCTTCACAGCTCTGCAGTTCCCTGCCATTTTCATCGCATGAATCAGAGAATGAGTTACTACCATGACTTTCTCTATAGTGATAAATGATATTATGCATAAAAATTTCAAAGGTGGGAGAGGACTTCGGTAGGGAAATCCTCTCTCCCCATATTTATTTGGATTATGCATGGAGCACTTATCCCGTTCCCTAGCATGACGCACAATTAGGTCAGATTTTTACTTCCACCCCAAATGTGAGCAGCTGAGGATATCAGATTTGGTTTATGCAGATGACATATTACTTTTAAGCCGTGGAGATGTGACTTCGGTTACACAGATGGTTGGCCTCACAGCTAACCTAGCAAAGTCAAACATCTACATGACAGGGATAGATGACCCCACATGGGAACGACTCCTTACTATTATGGGATTCCAAATAGGGGAGATGCCATTCAGATACCTGGGGATCCCTATAGCCTCCCAGAAGCTAAAAATCTCAGATTACAGCACACTATTAGATGCTCTCACCAGGAGGGTCAACTCATGGCCGAAGAACACATTATCATATGTAGAATGCTACTGGATGTTCATACTTCTGCTCCCATGTTGTGTCATAAAACATATATATAGCACCTGCAAATTCTTCATGTGGACCACCAAGCCCCCCCTCCCCCATAGCCTGGACGAAGTTGTGCAGACCGAAAGAAGAAGGTGGTCTTGGCTTGACGGACTTGAAAGAATGGAATCTAGCTCTGCTGGCCAAGGTTCTATGGAGAATATAGGAAAAACAAGATACACTGTGGATACGATAGGTGCACATCACATATTTATAGCATGGAGACATATAGGCATGGCGAGTCAAACACACGAACTCACCATTCATCAAGAAGCTATTGCACATCCGAGATAGCATTTTGGCAGCTACAGGTAGCCCAGAGGTTGCGAGTCAGACCCTAGCTGCCTAGTTTTCTCAACGAAAGGAGGGTGTCCAGAGTGTAGGATCAGTGGACCGGCTAGAGGGGTGGGGGGTGAATAACCTACAAATAGAAAATACAAATTTCTCTTGCTTCTAGCTAAGCAAGGACACACACAAATTAAAAAGGAAATAACATAAAAATAAAATAAGAGACTCAGAAGTTACTTGGTTACAAACTGGGTGGTTGTTAATCTAAGGCAAATGAAAACACTAAAAACTCCTTCGTGAAGGCGGAGTAGCCTCTTACAAACTTTGAAAGAACGAGAAATGA
>JBBUKS010004122.1:0-12784 GCA_038050645.1 Hedychium gardnerianum | reverse complement strand
GCAAGTCGTGTCTCACATGAGGCGAGCCTCCTGTGCCCACCACGGGCAGGCCATGTCATTTTGGCACAGCAGTGCCTCCTTTGAGCTAAGCACCCATGCCCATCACAAGCAAGCCGTGCCATTTTGACACGGTCGTGCCTCACATGAGGCGAGCCTCCCGTGTCCACCATGGGCAGGCCATGCCATTTTGGCACTGCAGTGCCTCCTTTGAGGTAAGCACTCGTGCTCATCACAAGCAGGTTATGCCATTTTGGCACGACCGTGCCTCCCATGTCCCCCATGTTCTCTCTTCTTCCCTTTTTCCCAAACCCAATCCCTCTACTTAGTTTTTCTTTTCTAATCTTTTTTTTTAGTATTCAGAGATGAGGAGGAGTGCGACCACAAGATAGAGGGATGACTTTGGCAAAGTAATGACTTAGAAGCTTGGCACACATCACTTGGTAACTTCTCTCAATTCAAACCTCCTCTACATTAGATTTTTTTTGTTTTCATTGGGATAATGAAAGATTTAAGTCTAGAGGGATGTATATATATTGGGTTGTCAGTTAGTTTTTATCAATATTTGTTTTTTCATAATAAATTTTTCTAGTTGCATCATATATCATATCATTATTTGTTTGTTCCTCATAGCAAGATACTCGTACGCTTGTTCTAGATATTCATCTTTTTGTGATAAAGCATGCTAGTATGTTTAGTGATCTATCTTCTCCTATACGTAAATAGTATGAAGTGAGCAATGTTTTTATTGGAAAAGTTTGAGTGTTGACCTAGTTTAAGGATCTCTTCACACTATGTTTGACTTTGATGGTTGATACTTTCAAAAATAGTTATGATTCATAGAACTGAACTAATATGCTTGTTTTCCTTTGTGACTTCTCAATTACATTTTGGTTACTGGATAATCTCGGTTCATGTCAACTCATTGAAAAAAAATTGTATCGTGAAAAAAAAGAGAGAAAAAGATTGAGTTGAAAAAGAAAATATGCACATTGAAAAAAATGAGAATAAAGGATATAAAAATAGTTGTCGTGTGTAGAAACTAATAAGTTACCTCTTTGAGATCGAGTTAGGTTAGTTGGGAAATAACTATTATGTTTATCTTGATACTCAGTATTCCTTTGAGAGCTTGTGTAGTTTGAGAGAGATTGAACTTTGCGAATGATAGGTAAGTGTCTATTATTGGAAACATGAGGAACATAGTTAGATGATGATGACTTGACTAGGCTTGGAGATTGCACTTGAAAAGGTTGAGACACTCATCGCACTAAGCACGGAGAACTTCTATTTAGGCCACACTCAAACAACTTTGTATCATGCTCAACAATGAAACTACATGATAGGATTAGATTGATTCATTAGGAATTATGATGCATCATTTACACACATAAATCTAGATTACAAGTTTTGCTTAAGGATTGAGGGTGTGATGTGTGTAAATTATGCATGTTTATAAGCATTGTTGAATATACACTTTGTAGTATTTCATAAGCATATTTTGCATTCTCACACCCTATTTTATGTGATTTCGTTAATTTTACTCTTTTGGTTCGGACAATTGATCTTTTCTTGTTTTCATTGATAGGACGAGTATTTTGAGCAAAAATGAAGCATATTGGACATTGGAGCGAGCTTTGAGAGAAATCAGCAAAGCATGGCACAATCATGTCTTATTCATCCAACTACTTCTAGCATGCCACACGTCCGGTCATGCTTCCTCCACCATCCGGTTGTGCCTCCCAGGCATGGCCTGCCTCCTTCAGCGTCCGATCGTGCCTCTTAGGCCGACCGTGCCTTTTCCAGTGTCCGGACATGCCTTACTTCCATAATGTTTCATGGTTGTGCCTCTTCCCAACGTCCAACCATTCCTTTTAAACATGTCCATGACAAATTTGCATCCATTTACGAATGAATCACAGCCCGGTCATGCCATTTGGCACGGCCGTGTCAAATCCTGGGTTGACTGCAGACCAAAAGTCAAATAGTCATAACTTTCCGCACGGTTGGAACCATTGGCGTGCCACATACCAAAATGTAGATAACTTCAAGATCTACAACTTTACTTCAGAGTACAACTAGAGAAAACATGGTTTAGCTATTTCAAAAGGCATGACAGTGCTTCCCGAGCGTGGCTATGTTGCATCCTCCGCAAAAATAGTAGACCAAAAGTGAAATGGCCGTAGATTTCCTCACGATTAGAGACATAGGTTGTTCCATTTATCAAAATGTAGATAACTTTAAGATCTATAACTTTGCTTTAGAGTACAACTAGAAAAAACATGGTCTAGCGATGCTAAAAGGCATGTCCATGACAAAAGGCATGATCATGTCGCATCCTCCGCCAAGATGACCAAACTTTAAACCACCATAACTTTTGGCTCAATTGGAGTTGTACGGTCCACAAACTATAAAATTAAAGATAATTTCAAGATATACATGTTTTGTACAGACCTCAACCCGAGATAAAGTGGTATAAGGGGTGGAAAACCTATTTTGGCGAAACCTAATAAATGGGGTAGATCTAGAAAGTTTGAGGTCAAGCAAACCCTTGCTTGAGTCATCTTGGACGAGGGGGATCCTCCCCCTTCCTTGGGGAGAGGATTTTTTCCCTTCTTGGGAAAGCCCTACAACATCCATCTTTATATATCAAGACTATCCATCCACCTCCAGAGAAAGGAGACTCACCCAAAGACATCGACATCACATTGATAAACATTCTCTTCTCTCCATTTCATGTATTGAGTTGTAGATTTCTATTTTCTTTGTCTCTTGGGTGTATTTCCTTTGCTATGGAGTAGTCCTCTGAATTATAGGATGTAGAGAGTATTTGTGATGTGATGTGATGTTGATGTATAAACTATGGATTCACCAATTTTCTTATTCTATGATATGTGTATGACTTGTTCTATCTGTGTTGTGGCTTGTTTGTATTTGATTAAATGTGTGTAGTTAATGCATGTGGATGTGAAGGATTGGTCACCATGTAGAGGAGATGCTTTGGATTATATGACCAGGGGCCCCTTAGTGATAGATGGTATCTCTTTAACCAGACATTTCAGAGTCATTATCTTGAAATATGGACCAATTCTCCATAATTGATTAGCTAATTAGAGTTTAATGGGTTTTCACCAATTCAATGTTAGAAAGTGACTTGTGTAATCTAGACTGTATGACTAGAGGGCCCTCATGTGACAGGGGTATCCCTTTAATCGGAATTTCTATGTTACCTCTTCTAGTTAATAGCATTGAAAGGAAATGGTGTAGGTACTCCGGTGTAACCTTCACGGGTCTATACCGATAATTTGTTTAGGATCCCTACAAGAATGTAAATATGGAGGGTAAGGGATGAATAATTCATAGTACATCAACTAGCATCATAATAAAATCAAAGTCCTAGAATTGTTCCCTCTAATTCCCAACTTCTCCCTTCATAGTACATCTCCTCTTGCTCTCTCAACTCTCTCTAGTGCTCAACTCACTCTCTCAATCTCTTGCGTTCGTGACTTCAAGCAACTTCTATTGTCTAGATAACTAGCTTTGCAACCTCGACTAGTGCTTAATCAATAGTCCCTGTGGATCGATATTTTATTATTTGACAACTTAATCGTGAACTTGTGGTTTTGACAACAAGTTTTTTGCGTCATTGCCAGAGACTATTTTCGATTAACATTAGGTGACTAGTAATTTAGTTACTCTAGACCTTTTTTTCTTTTTGTTAATAAATTCTATATTTTTCTTTCTTGCTAGATTTTTACTACTACATGTCTATCCTTTTATGACTATTTCCTTTCAGATGGGCATGTTTTCCTTGAAGGTAAAGATGAATGCTCTAATTCAAAGGTTTGACCAAATTACTCCTATGAATTCTATTAATATCTATTGTGAAATTTGTGGTGCAATAGGTCATACGAATGATAATTTCCTAATACTATTTGACCGTTCACATAGAATACATGGAGAAAAATGGGGTGTTTTCCCAACTACAATCAGTGGCCAGAATAATATTATTGCGAGGTTTGTGAAGTAACAAACCATACAATCGAAAACTACATTAGGATATGTAATTTGGAAACATCATTGGATGATCTCAACAAAAAGTTTGATGTAATGGTCTCATCATATTTGTACACTTATAGCCCCTGTTGAAGGAACCGTCAAAAAAGTTTTAGCCACAAGTAGGGATAAGATAACTATGGACAAGCTATAGAAGTTCAATCTTCATCCCAGCTAGATAGAATATTAAAAATGGCAAAAAAGTTCCAAACCTCACAAGCTCAGATGCACAAGGAAAATAAGCAAATGAATGCTAAGTGCAATAAAATAGACTCAGTATGCACTAGAATGTCATCTCGACTCTTAGCTTGGGAGGAGTCTCGGATGAGTGAAGATAATGAAAATGAGCCGGAGGAACATGAAATTGAGACTTTAACAAAGGAGTGCACTACTCTAATTCAATTACCTCTAATCTCAAGGATCCAAAAGAGTCTTCCCTACCCACATCTGAATTCATGTTTGATGATTTGCTCTCTTCGGTGATTGATAATGGTAAGATTTTATTTAATATATCTAAAGCTACTAACTAATTCTTTTTCGAGCATGTTGGTGGAAGGACATATTTTGCACAGGAATCACATGGACAACCTCATGACGAGCTTTTGAGGAAGAGCATATTTGATGAAAGGCCAAGAATCCTTGACAATAAAGTTCAGAAGTATCTTACTCCAGCATGAGCAAGATTTAAAAGATACTTCATCGGTAAACATAATAAGTGGTCAAGCTAATGACCAAAAACAAGCGCTTCTTGGGAGGCAACTCATGTTTTTCTTATTTTTGTTTAAGATTTTCTTTTGTTTTGTAGTCTTAACCTTTTGTTTTGTTTATTTTAGGTCTAATATCATCCATGAGCTGGCCATGGCAGCCGCCATGGGCATGGAAGGAGATTTGAGAGAAAAATTAAAGGTAGGTCATGCCCAAAAGGGACGGTCGTGCCTCTTGAATTGCAATCGACCGAGCTTACCATAGTGAGGTCATGCCTTTTAAGCATGGCCATGTGTTTTCCCAACTCTCTCCAGATGCTAGCATGGGCAGGTCATGCCATTTTGGCATGGTCGTGCCTCTCTCAAAGAATGCACCCGTGCCATCCACGGGTAGGTCGTGCCATTTTGGCACGGTCGTGACTCACATGAGGTGAGTCGCCCGTGCCCACCACGAGCAGGTCGTGCCATTTTGGCACGACCATGCCTCACATGAGGCGAGCCGCTCATGCTCACCATGGGCAAGCCATGTCATTTTGGCATGATCATGCCTTTTTTGAGTTAAGCACCCGTGCCCATCACAAGAAGGTCGTGCCATTTTTGCACGGCTATTACTCCTATGCCTCTCTTGCTCTCTCTTCTTCCCTTTTTCCCTAACTCAATCCCTCTACTTGGTTTTTCTTATCCAATCTTGTTTTTGTAGTATTCAAATATGAGGAGGAGTGCGACTACCAGATAGAGGGATGACTTTGGTAGAGGAATGACATAGCAACTTGGCGTGCATCACTTGGTAACTTCTCTCACTTCAAACCTCCTCTACATTAGAATTTTTTTTTGTTTTCATTGGAACAATGAAATATTTAAGTCTAGGGGATGTATATATTTTGGGTTGTCAGTTAGTTTTTGTCAATATTTCTTTTTGCATAATAAATTTTTCTAGTTGCATCATATATAATGTCATTATTTGTTTGTTTCTCATAGCAAGATACTCGCACGCTTGATGTAGATATTCATATTGTTGTGATAAAGCATGTTATTATGTTTAGTAATCTATCTTCTCCTATCCGTAGATAGCATGAAGTGACCAATGTTTTTATTGGAAGAGTTTGAGGTTGTCCTAGTTTAAGGATCTCTCTTCACACTATGTTTGACTTTGATGGTAGATACTTTCGAAAATAGTTATGATTCATAGAACTGAACTAGTATGCTTATTTTTCTTTGTGACTTCTCAATTATATTTTGGTTACTGGATAACCTCAGTTCATGTCAACTCATTGGGAAAAATCTGTATCCCGAAAAAAAAACAGAGAAAAAAATGAGTTGAAAAAGAAAATATGCACATTGAAAAAAACAAGGAGAATAAAGGATATAAAAACAGTTATCGTGAGTGGAAACTAACAAGTACCCCTTTGAGACCGAGTTAGATTACTAGTAAAATAACTGTTATGTTTCTCCTGATACCGAGTATTCCTTTGAGACCTTGTGTAGTTTGAGAGGGATGAACTTTGCAAGTGGTAGGTAATTGCCTATCGCCAGAAGCATGAGGAACATGGTTAGATGATGACTTGACTAGGCTTGGAGATTGACACTTGAAAAGGTTGAGTCACTCATCGCATTGAGCACGAAGAACTTCTACTTAGGCTACACTCAAACAACTTTGTATCATGTTCATCAATGAAACTACACATAGGATTAGATTGATTCACTAGGGATTATGATGCATCATTTACACATATAAATCTAGATTGCAAGTTTTTCTTGAGAACAAGTAAAGGTTTATGTCCGGGGTGTGATGTGTGTAAATTATGCATGTTTCTAATCATTTTTTAGCATACACTTTATAGTATTTCATGAGCATATTTTGCATTTGCACACCTTGTTTATATGTGATTTCATTACTTTTACTCTTTTGGTTTGGACAACTACTATTTGCATGTTTTCATTGATAGGATGAGTATTTAGAGCAAAAATGGAGCATATTGGATATTGGAGCGAGCTTTGAGAGAAATTAGCAAAGCATGGCATGGTCGTGTCTTATTCAACCAACAACTTTTAGCATGTCACATGTCCGGTCGTGCCTCCTAGGCATGGCACTACCTCCTTCATCCGACCGTGCCTCCTAGGCATGGTCGTGCCTTTACCCAACGTCCGAACGTGCCTTACTTCCTGAATGTTTCACGGCACGATCGTACCTTCTAATCATAGTGTGCCTCTTCGCAGTGTCCGGTTGTGCCTCTTAGACACGTCCATGCCAAATTTGTATCCATTTCCGAATGAATCACAGCCCAGTCATGCCATTTGGCATGACCATGTCAAATCCTGGGCAGACTGCAGATCAAAATGGAAACGACCTTAACTTTCTACATGGTTAGAGCCATGGGTCGTGTCACCTGCTAAAATGTAGATAACTTGAAGATCTACAACTTTGCTTCAGAGTGCAACTATAGAAAACATGGTATAGATGTGCCAAAAGGCATGGTAGTGTCTCCCAAGCATGGAAGTGCCTCCCAGGCACAGTCGTGTCGCATCCTCCGCCAAGACTGCAGACTAAAAGTGAAACATACGTAACTTTTCGTACGATTAGAGCCACAGGTCGTGCCACCTACCAAAATGTATATAACCTCAAGATCTACAACTTTGCTTCAGAGTACAACTAAAGAAAACATGGTGTAGCCAAGACTGCATGGTAGTTCCTCCCAAGCATGGTAGTTCTCCCAGGCACGACCTTGTCGCATCCTCTGCCAAGACTGCAGACCAAACTTTGAAACACCATGACTTTTGGCTTAGTTGGAGTTACGGGGCCCACAAACTATCAAATTGAATATAATTTCAAAATATACAAGTTTTTCAAGCCTCGACCCCAACATAAAGTGGTATAGGGGGTCAAAACCCTATTTTTGTGAAGCCTAGTAAATGTGGAGATCTGGAAAGTTTGAGGGAGGTATAAAAGGGTCTAGCAAACCCTTACTTGAGTCATCTTGGACCAGGGGGATCCTCCTTCTTCCTTGGGGAGAGGGATTTACCCTTTTTGGCAAAATCCTAGAGTATCCATTTTCATCCATCAAGATGATCCCTCCACCTCCGAAGCAAGGAGATTCTCCCAAAGACACTGACATCGCATTGATAAACATTTTCTTCTCTCTATTTCATGTATTGAGTTGTAGATTGTTATTTTCTTTGTCTCTTGGGTATATTTCCTTTGCTATGGAGTAGTTCTCCGAATTTTAGGATGTAGGGAGTATTTGTGATGTGATGTATAGACTATGGATTCACTAATTTCCTTATTCTATGATATGTGTATAACTTGTTCTATTGTATTGCATCTTGTTTGTGTTTAATTAAATGTGTATGTGGTGAATGCATGTGAAGGATTTCCTTTGCTGTGAAGGATTGGTCACCATGTAGAGGAGATGCTTTGGATTGTATGATCGGGGGGCTTAGTGACAGAGGGTATCCCTTTAATCAAACTTTTTAGAGTCATCATCTTGAAATGGGGACCAATTCTCCATAAGTAATTAGCTAATTAGAATTTAATGAGTTTTCACCAATTCAATATTAGGAAGTGACATGTGTAATCTAGACTAAATGACCGAGGGCCCTCATATGGGGACCAACTTTGATTGTCTAGATAACTTGCTTTGCAACCTTGACTAGTGCTTAATCAACAGTCCCCGTGAATCGATATTTTATTAGTTGATGACTTAACCGTGCACTTGCGATTTTGACAACAACTTCTTATAGTCAATACACATACGTCAACCAATTATGGTCTGAGTAGGAATCAATTCATTATTTTCATTTTTTGTTGGGGAGCTCGATGTGGATGCATGCGATTGACATGTTTCCAAAAACATGTGCAACGGATATAAACATAATAAATCTTAATTTATTACCACACACACATCCACGCATGCAAGATACAACACCTACAGACATAACCGCGAATTAAATTTTTATGAAAAATAAAATTAAACATTTTAATCTAGTTATACCAGTGAGTTTATATTCGAACTTTGTAGATAGCGTTTGCTAGCCTCACAAGTCTAGCCTCTTTCGAAATCAACCAAGCGACTTTATCAAACCTCACATATATTCGTATCCATGTCGAGTATCTTCAAGATGACTTCAATAAGTCTGATCCATGTCTCTGCTTTGGTACAAGCCAAAGTGTGGAGACAAATTGATCCGAGAGAGGGATCTTGCTCGATTCATATCCGGCGGCCAAAGCAACCAAGATGACATGAATCAAACAACGAGCAACCTTTGCAAGGTTGTTGTCTGGTGACTCTAAGGTCGCTTCCGTGGCAATGGGCTAGAGGAAAGAAGTCCCCTTGATGGTGGAATGCCGACAAAGGGTGGTCGGATGGCCAGTGGTGGTCAGAACAACCCACACAAGGGTTGTCGACGACTATTGTCGCGGGAACAACAACGTTATGTTGCTATTCTTGATGTTCCTTCGATAGTCAGATGGTGGGAAAGGTCCTACTGGCTAGAGGATGGCCAAAGGAGGTAAGCAAGGTGCTGGCCAGTGGTCTTGGGCGGCTACACAAGGAGAAGAGCTCTCCTTTATGGCTGGCGACTAAGAGAGAAGAGGGAGAGGAGGAGAAGTTTTTGAAAAACCTAATTATTAGGTTTAATCAAAACTCATTAGATTAATTCTCTCCCTATGGGAGAGTATTTATAATCTCTTCTCTATGACTTGGGTAACAAGTCATCTCCTAAGCCCAACCCATTAAGCCTTAACCAAAAAATTAACCCATTAAGCTCTTGATTTGGTTTAAAACTAAACCACTTGGTTCAATAACTAAACCAAAATAATTTGGTTTATTAGTAAACTAAATAGGATCCTTCACATCTTCAAAAGATGTGGCCCATCCTCACTTCCTTTCCGACAAATAACTTTCCTTATTTGTCATTTGTTTGATCCAACCAAACTTTGTCTCTCTCAATCTAAGAATCCAATTCTCAAACTCGTTTTAAATCTTTCGGATAAACTCATAGTGCGTGTGAGCTTATAGGTTCCCGGTTGTGTTGGTGCTCCATAATTAACCATTAATTATGGTACAATTATGAGTGACACCTAGTAGTACATCATGATCCCTAATTGATAAAAAAAATCACAGGTTGATTCTAGAACCATTTCTAAACCTTTCAGCAACTACAATGAGTCGTGCCTCATTACTTTCACTCATCTTATACCCACTTAGTTCAGGACATGGTCTATGTCTTAGTCCCCACTAGGCTGACTATGTCAGACCTAACCCAAGTAATACTTCCATGTCTTGTGGATTCAAATTACTCAAACACGTGTCCAAGAGTCTCGTACTCTCGATATGTTATGCTTTGACCAAAGACTTTGAGTAATAATCATGACAAGCGGTCATAGGGTATATGTCTCCTTGTAAGGAGTGGCAAACCTTTGTTAGCTATCCAATCACCTTCGAGCACTTTGACTTATACCCAATCATCTCGGGTCCATACCTCCTCGGAGATGTTTCCTTAAGATGTCAAAGTATAAGTCTCCATTGTTGGTGCAGGAAGCACCATAATCAAACCTATATTTTGATGTTGTCAAAGGTTCAAAGTTAAGTCTTATTGTTATCTGATGAACTAATCTTGTGTGCGGGATCTCAACTCTGAAAGCCCTAGTAGGTCTGGAGGACCCGATACTAGGAAAGGGAAGTCTTGATAGATCGTGGAACTAGGAAAGAAGTCTAGATGGGTCAAGAGGACCTAACATCTGGAAGGAGGATTCGATAGGTCTGGAGGACATGATTCGAGTCAAGTGGAAAACCTGGAAGGCCAATTAAATGCTGAGCAATGTCCAAATAGGTCTGGAGGATCCGATGTTTGATAAGTGAGTTGAGGTAAGTAAACTCGAGTTAGTACAGTGAGGTCATGTCCCTGTGGGACAAACCTTAGGCGCTAATCTAACTGAAGAAACCAACAGAGGTTTCTTAGTTGAGATCAAGACAGGCCGAACTGTCCTACTCATGCATTACTTTATTTAACTAACTTTATTTTGCAGGATTCCTATTATATAGTCTATGATAACTTTATTTTGCAGGTAAACAAAGTTCTGAGATTATTTGGTTCGGTCGACAAAACTTGGGGATCAGTAAACCGAACAAGTCAATATGGCACAACATCAAAGAGAGTTTGCAAAGTTAGAAATTCAGTGGGGTTAGTCGACTGATACATGGTATTAGTCACCCGATAAAGTCTACACGAAAAAGATCAGACTTAGTTCGACAGAAATGGAATTCACTAGGATCAATCGACTGATCCAGGGGATCAATCAACCAATCAAATATGGCAATAAATAGCTATCAGATCGAATAACGCATGAAAGACATCTTTGAGATCAATCGATTGATAAGCTTGATCAGTTGATCGATTGCGTGATTTTCAAGATCGAACGGATTGAATTGGAGCAAAGAAGGAAGGGCGCGGGTTTAGTTGACTGATAGGAGGATCAGTCAACTGATCAATTTTTCAGTCGACGGAATGCAGCTTATAAAAGAAGCCCTCGGGGTCCGAGCCGACAACACTTCATTATGTGCCACATCTTGCTACTGCTACTCAAGCTAGTTGTGCATGTCTTGATCCTACAATGTAGGAAAGCTTACTGACAAACACGCTTCATCTACGATCCTTATTGTCAGTATACTACTCTATTTTATTACTGCATACATTAAGGAGATAGAAGTGTGTTGCTCTTCTCTTCATTTTCTGTACGTGTTTGCTTCTTCTCTGAAAGCTTTCGGAGAGAAGAGCTTTTAGTGGATTAACCCAACAATACAATCCGAAGGGTCGTGGGCTCTTGGAGTAGGAGTCGGCTGAGCTCCAAACCAAATAAAATCGAACGAGTAATTTTCCTTTTTATTATTTCGCTGCTAACACTCTAATTCGATTTTACGATTATGATAAAAAGAAAAGATTTTTGGATGAGATTCACACACCCCTCTCTCGTCTTTCATGATCCAACACCTTTGACAAAGGCTCTATCACAAAACAAGTTTTAGAGTCACGTCCAGGCCTATGGTTTAGGACACCGTGGCGATCGACATTAGGCCAAGTGAGAGTTTGTTATGTTTCAAAGGTATCCTAAGACAATCACCTTATGACTTGTACTATTTATATGATAAATATAGATTCACTATCTGAGTGCATATTTGATGTGTGTAGATTATATGTTATTTTATGCATTGTTTGATGCACATCTTCTTATATTTCATTGACATGATCTACACTATCACACTTTATTCTATTATGTTATCATGTTTTTTAATCCATATTGTTCAGAGATCTACTCTTTTGTGTTTTCATCTACAGGATGCATTTCAGAGTGAAATACAACTTTTATAGAGAGCAAAATAGAAAAGCAGAGCAGAAATCAAAGAAGGAAGCAGAGCAGCAAGGAAAAACCCTAGTCATGCCCCCAGGAACGGCCAGAGCTCAGGTCGTGCCTTAAGTTCAATAGAAGCTTAAGGCATGACAATGTCTCTTAGACACGGTCGTGTGACACATGTGAATTAGGTCAAGGCACAACCGTGTCTCACAGACATGGCCGTGTGTTTAGCCTATGCAAGCTTGAGTCATGGTCGTGTCTCCCAAACACGGTCGTGTCTCTCTAGCAGTTCATGCTCAAGTCTGGGTTGTGCCTCACAGGCACTGTCGTGCCTCCATCTTATAGATGCTCAAGTTCAGGATGTGTCTCCTAGACATGGCCATGTGAGGGGAGTGACTTGGCTCATGCCCCATGTCTATAAAAGGGGTTTTGCCCCTTTCTCAAGGGGAGGTGGTTCTCCCCTTCTAGGGAGAACACTAGGTCCTTCATACTTCATCTTCTAGAGATTTCTCCAGCGATTCGAGGTGGATTTCTCTGATCAATCATCATCAAAGGAAGGAGAGGACTCTCAAAGGCCAAGACAACTATTGGCTAAGCATTCTTTCCCTCTTTCTTCTAGATTAGGGCTTGAATATTTATCTTCATATCTTTGTGTTTTCTTTCCCTTTCTATAGAGTAGATC
>JBBUKS010004101.1:0-12787 GCA_038050645.1 Hedychium gardnerianum | reverse complement strand
AGGAGTCGGCGAAGGCTCCGAACCAAGTAAAACCAACCGAGTTCTTTTTTTTTCTATTTTGCTTTTAATATTTCCGCTGCGTACTTTAAAGTTTCCGATCGTCTTCAAAACAGTTTAAAAAAAAAGGCTTAAGTTTTTTTAAACACGTGATTCACCCCCCCCCCCTCTCACGTGCTTTTCGATCCAACAGATCCGAGTTTCTCCAATAACCAAAATGTAAATGAGAAATCACCTTAGAAGCATAAGTAATAGTGGTTCTATGAATCATGACTATTTTCAAAATTTTCTACCATCAAAATTAAGAAAAGTGTAGAGAGATCCTAAAACTAGGCAAATTCTCAAAATTTTCAAATAAAAGCATAGCTCACTTCATGCTACTATGGATAGAAAAAAGTAAATCACTCAGCATACTAGCACATAAATCACAATAACATGAAAGTCTAGAACAAGCATGCTAGTATTTTTGCAAGAAGGACAAGTCTTGCTACAATATGATAATGATGCAACTGACATGCTCCAGAAATAATTCAGAATCTAAACAAACTAACTCACACATGCAAAAACAAATCAAACTGAAACAAATGCAGAAACAAGAATGAAACAAGAATATGTACATATGTACAATCCCCCCGGACTTGGATATTTCATTGTCCCAATGAAGCAAAATGCAATAGGGTGGATGAGGGCTAGGAAGAAACTAGGTACATGGGAAAGGTTGCCAAGATGCTCATGATACTGATAAAAACTAGCAATATGCTACCTCGTCACATCCAATGATCATCTAAATTCCTCCTCCCTTGCCCACTCTCAGTACTGATGGTCAAAGAAATCAGATACCTGGCCCTAGAACTCCTCTGTCCTCCTAAAATGCTCATGTACCTCTTGGTACTGACCTCGAGTCATAGCAACATGCCCTTCCAAAATTTGTTGGTGGGCAACTTGCTCCTCATGGAGAGTATCTAAAGAGGCTCGGAAGTTAGAAAAGTCAAATCTAGACTAAGTCGTATCTCCATAAGTGAAAGAGTGTCTAACCAGATCATGTCTAGAGGAAGAGGGTTATGTCATATCTATAAAAGTGGGGGTGTGTTTGATTGGTCCATCCTTAATTATCCAATTGGCGGAGGTTCTAATTATAGTGTGTTTGGGGTTAGATAGGAGAAGGAGGAAACCATTATTCCAAATAAAGTCAAACTCTCTCTCTTCCTTATTAATCATTTTCATTGTCATACATGTGTCAAGATCTATATTAGGGTTACCATGTATGATATCCAACCCATATAATTCACACCCCAAGTGCATGGTAATATGTGTAATCAGCCCCCCAAATACAATAGTGTTCGAAGATGCCTTACTGGATCTCTAAAGGTTATGAAAAAATGTTATATTTGAGAGATGCCCTAAGGCAATCGTCTTATGGGATGCACTATTTATTGGATAAATAAATATTTACTATTTGAGTGTATATTCTTAATGTATATGATTAGATCTTAAACTCATTTACTTAATGTCCGTAATACAATTCATAGCATAGGAGAACTTGTGATCAGATCATAACTAGTGAGTATCTCTACATGTATAATTAAGAATATATTGAAATATTTCCTAATCGATAAATTGATGACTTCATACATCATCGATTCTAAAATACTAGCACATGTTATACTCCTTGGTTTATCCAAGAAGTTATTCCTTACTAGCTGGAGACATTGGAATGTCGAGAGTTAAACGTGGATGCTAGTTAAATGTAACTAGTTCATTGGAGTGACCCGCCATGAGACTTTATATGAGTTTTGTACATATATGGATATGTTAATGAAGATCTCATTGCAACTTATGTGCAAGTTTCCTTCAACTTGAGGTATTCAAGTCATCTTGGTCATAAAGACTTATACTTTGACATTTTAAGCAAGCATCTCCTTGGATGTGTGGACCCAGGATGATCGGGTATAAGTTAAAGTGCCCGAAGGTATTTTAAATAGCCCATAGAGGATTCACCGCTCCTTGTATTAGGAGATGAATACCCTATGGTCACTTGTTAGGATTGTTACTCAAAGTCTTTGGCCAAATTAATACATGTCAAGAGTATGGAACCCTTGGACACATGTCTAAGTAATTTAGATCCACAAGAGAAGGAAGTATAATTTGGGCTAAGTGTGATATAGTCAACCTAGTGGTGACTGACATATAGACCATATCTTAAATCAAGTGGGTATAAGATGACTGAAAGGACTGAGGCACGACTCATTGTAGCTGCTAAAGGGTTCAAAAGTCATTCTAGAATTAATTGTGATTTTCCCATTAATTGGGGATCATGATATACTAATAGGTGTCACTCATGATTAATTCCTAATTAATGGTTAATTATGAATAACCAACATAAATTGGGAACCTATAAGGTCACACGCACTATGAGTTTATCAGAAAGACATAAAATGAGTTTGAGAATTAAATTCTCAGATCGAGAGAGACTAAGTCTGGTTGGACCAGATGAAGGGCAAATATGGAAAGAGTATAGCACAATGAAAGAACGGATGTGCCACGTCTTTTGATGATGAGATGGATCCTCTTTGGTTTAATTATAAACAAAAATGGTTTAGTTTTAATTTAAAAAAGGGTTTGATTATTGAACCAGGTGGTTTGGTTTTGAACAAAACTTAAGGCTAATGGTATGGGTTGTGAGTTAATGGATACGGGTTTGTATTTGATCCAAAACCAATAGGAGTCCTATATATAAGATATGGATTGATAGAAAAAAAGAAGAAAAAGTGAGATAATTTAATTAAAAAACTAAAAAGCTATGTTTTGATTAAAAAACCTCTCTCTCTCTCCTCCTCTTTTTCCATCGCCGACAACACAAAAGAAACAAGGGCCGACTTGTGCAGCAACCTAGCCATCACCACCGCTGGTGGCTACTGCTCACTAACACTAAAAACAACAAAGTTGTTGCTGCTCCGTGTGCCGGTAGTAGGTCCGCCAAAAGAAGTACCACCCAACTGATGTTCCGACCAGCAAGAAGCCACCAGCGGATCTGCTACCTGCCGCTAGATCTGTTTCCATCAGGAACTACTGGAGCAAGCTTCTGCTCTAGCCAAAAAGGTTTTGCTGCCCAAGGGAGCTCCAACCAGAAATGTTCTACTACCTAAGGGAGATCTGGTCAAATCTCCTACCGCTTAATAGGGAGCTCTGGCTAGACCATGTGCCGCCCGAGATCTATTCCGACCAGCAAGTTGTTGCTGTCGCCCACTGGTAGCATGATCTTAACCGCTAGTGCAAGAGTTGTGTTGGTCAAGGGTGTTATCGCCGACCATTGTTCTCCCTCATGGACTGGTCCAAGAGGAAGAAAAGGTTGAACCCAAGCTGCCAGTAACTTTTCCCTTACTTCGAATTGATGCTGTTAGGTTGCCTTGTATCTCCGGGTATCAATTTGATCCATTGATCCCTCTTTCTCTCTATCAGATCACTTCGTCTCCCCCCATTGTCTAATACCAAAGCGGAGACATAACTCGGACTTAGTGAAGTCGCCTCAAGGATAACTAAGTGTGGATACGAGTAGATGCAAGTCTCGTCAGGCTTGCTCATTGATTCCGAAAGAGGCTAACCTTGCGAGACTAGCAAACACTCTCTATAAAGTTCGATAACCAACTAGCAGGTATAATTCTTAGTCATAAAATTTTATATTATGATTATGTCTAGCACTATTGTATCCTACATGCATGTGATGTATGTGTTGTAATAAATTAGGTTTATTATTTATCTTTTGTTTTACGTTTGTCAAATGTATCCAATGCACGTATCCGCGTCGGGCTTTCCAACAGTGATATTAGAGCCTGATCATGCTTCAACATAATTGTAAAATAGTTTTATGAGTCATAGTTGGTCATAGAAATAGATTTAGAAATTTTTCCTAATTTGATAGGAAATTCTATTTATGATAAGTTTCCTATTTTGTCAAAAAATTCAATTTTGGGATATTTCCTAATTTGTTAGGAAATTAAATTTTAAAAAATTTCTAAAATATTTTAAGAAATTCAATTTATGGAAATTTTTCTATTTTATTAGAAAATTTTAATTTTGGAATATTTCCTAATTTTTTAGAAAAATCAAATTTTAGAAAATATTTTAGGAAATTTCACTTATGGAAAGTTTCCTATTTTATCAAGAAAAATTCAGTTTTGAAATATTTTCTAATTAATTAGGAAAATCCAATTTTAGAAATTTTCTAAAATATTTTAGGAAATTTCAATTATGGAAAGATTCAGATTTAATTAAGATTATTCTAAATTATGTTTCCTAATAAGTTAGGAAATTGTTTTTTAATTAAATTAGATTATCTTGATTGGGAATTTTATTAAATAAAATATTTAATTAGATTTGTAAATTTATTTCCTAATTTAATTAAAAAATCTTGATTTTTTGAAATCAGATTCTTAATCATATTTTAAATCCAAATAGAATCTATGACAACCATGGAAGTAGTTATACTATGCCATAATTAGTTGCATTAATTATGTCATGCCATATAATTTGCTATAATTAATTACATTAATTAAGCCATGTCATGTTTAGATATATCATGTCATGTCATCATTTATATCATGCGTGTAATGTCATGTAGATAGTACATTTGCATGATGACGATGAGACTAAATCCCTTATGTAAAATATTAAAATCTACACTTTCCGTTAATATGGTAAGAACTAGAGTTTCATTTTTTGTTTGAGTTGTTGGATTAACACCAAGCTCAACCTGAAATTAAATATGTTCAAACCATTGAGATACGATCTCATGATTAACATGTTGATTTTAACTTGAAGTGTTGATTTGTTGGACCAATGCTAAGGTTAACATGGATAGAGGTGAAGTTAGATGATATATATTTGATGTATACTTGTTAATGTGTTAACAACCCGATGTTTATTCGAATATCAATTAGTTGATAGCATAATGTGATAGTTACATATACGTGATATGTAATCAATATACTTGATACCTACCACTAGAGCTAAGAATGGCTTGTTGGACTAACACCAAGGTTGTTCTTATCTATAGTGGATATCAACCCACTTGGAGAAAACCTATGATCTCCCGAATATCAAGTAAGGGCTCTTGAATTTGATGAGTAAGTGGATTCTCGTATGTATGTAAATTGTTTACATTTACGAAATAAAATCATCTTTCTCATATTTTCTCGATTGTGTGTTTCTAGTTCATTAGATTCATAACATTTACTTTGAATTTGCGCTCGACTTTGGAAACAACCAAACTGATAAGACCGAACTTCTTGGATTGGCTTCGTAACTTGAGAATTGTTCTCAAGGCCAAGAAAGAAGAACTGGCTCCAAATGGCCCATGTTACCATTATAGTAATATGGGACATTAGAGAAGAAAAAACAAGATTTATCTTGAGTCCATGAAGAAGAGAAAGGCATCTGATGCCCTATCTCCTTTAGATATCTTCGAGATTGAATGTCATACTATTTCTTTAAACACTTAGGTATTGGATATCAGGTTTGTCTCACATATATGTAATGACATAAGTAGCTAAAGAATAGTTGACTTGATGATCAATTAACTTTCTACTAGTGGCACTATCGCCTTGGCCATATAACTAAAAAACGCATGTCCGAATTACACAAGCATGAAATTCTGAAATCATTTGAATTGGATTCATATGACACATGTGCTTCATGCTTAAAAGGAAAGACGCCTAAGTTACCTTTTAAGGGAAAAGGTGAACGAGAGTATATATATTGGGCCTTATACATATCGATGTATGTGAAGCCATGTCAACTAACACATAAGGAAGTTATAGCTACTTCATCACCTTTATCGATGATCACTCACGATTTGGGTATGTGTATTTATTGAAATACTAGTCTAAGGCTTTTGAAAAGTTCAAAGAGTTCAGACATGAAGTAGAGAAACAACTTGGAAAAAGTAATATAATATTTTGATCCAATCGAGGTGGTGAATACATAAGTCAAGAGTTCAAGATTATCTAAGGGACAATGGAATATTATCTCAATGGACTCCGCCTTACATGCCACAACAAAATGGTGTGTTAGAAAGGCGAAACCAAACCTTGTTGGATATGGTTAGGTCAATGAAAAATTATACAAGTCTTCCCAAATCCTTTTGGGGTTATGCACTCGAGATAGTTGTTTACTTGCTAAACAGAGTCCCAACAAAGGTAGTCTCTACTACTCCATATAAGATATGAACAAGTAAGAAACCTCAACTATCTTATTTGAAGATATGGGGATGTCTTGCTTGTGTGAAGAGGATTGTATCAGATAAGCTGGATGCTAAGTTTGAAATGTGTCTATTTATTGGTTATCTTAAAGGAAACTAGGGGTTACCAATTCTATCATCCCTTGGAACAAAAGGTATTTGTTTCAGGTGTGCTATATTTCTAGAGAAAGAGTTTCTCTTATAGAAAAATAATCAGAGTAAGGTTGAACTAAGAGTAGTTCAAGAGACTCCAATAGACTCAAAAGAGAGGCCTAAACAAGACCCACAGCTTGTTGCTCATAGGGATGAGATAATGTTGAACTTGTTAATACACTGCTACTTCATAGATCTAGTAGGAGACGTCTAATTCTCGAGAGATATGTATTTCTCAAAAGTGAATCGAGAGATGTCTTACTCATTGATAATGAGGAGCCTACTAGTTATGAAGAAATTATGAAATGTTCAAAAAGGGACTCATGGTTGGAAACCATGAAATTGTAAATGGATTCCATATACGAAAACTATGTTTGGAACTTAGTGGGCCCACCTGAAGACATCACGCCTATTGGATGCAAGTGTGTTTTCAAGAAGAAAACTTACATGGATGGTAATTTGATTAACCACAAAGCAAGATTGGTGGAGAAAGGCTATCGTTGAAACATAGTATTGACTATGAAGAAACCTTCTCACTAGTAGCCATGCTTAAATCCTCTCGGATACTCCTAGCCATAACAGTTCATTATGACTACGAGATATAGAAAATGGATGTGAAAAATAGCTTTCCCTAATGGGAACTTGTTCGGGGATATGTATATGATACAACCCGAAGGTTTTCACATATGTTGGCAAAATTAAGGTATGCAAGCTTCAACGGTCCATTTATGGATTGAAGTAAGCATCCAAGAGTTAGTACATCCATTTTGATAAGGTAATCAAAATGGTTTGATTTCTCACAAAATCTAAACGAACCCTTCGTGTACATGAAGGTTAGTGGGAGTGTGGTCATATTTCTAGTATGATATGTTGATGACATATTAAAGCAAATGATGTGTCTATTCTACAGTACGTTAAAGTTTGGTTATCCAAGACATTCTCCATGAAAGACAAGAGAGAAGCAACATATATCCTTGTGATTAAGATCTATAGAGATAGATCAAAACGATTACTTGGTCTTTCGCGATCTACATATATAGATAGAGTGTCAAAGCGGTTTAGCATATCTAAATCCAAGAAAGGTCTTATACCCATGAGACATGGGATTCACCTTTTGAAGTCTATGTGGCCACACACAGAAGATGAGAGGATTTGCATGAATAAGATTCCCTATGCATCAGCAATAGGATTAATCATATATGCTATGTTATGTATGAGGCCAGAATATCATACACTCTGAGTGTCACGAGAAGATATCAGTCAGATCCAAACATGAATCATTGGGTGGTTGTAAATGTAATCCTTTAGTAATTGAGAAGAACTAAGGATTTGCTCTTGGTATATGGAGAGGGTTATGTGATTATACGTGGGCATACTAATGTAAGTTTCCAGACAAACAAGGATGAATCCAAGTCCCATTCTGGATACATATTCACCTTAAATGAAGGTGCAATAAGTTAGAAAGGTTCCAAGCAAGAGACCATTACAAATTCTACTACTGAGGTGGAGTACATTGCAGTTTCTGAAACAACAATGGAAGCAGTTTGGATCGAAAAGTTCATCACTGAACTTGGATGAGGTTCCGAGCATTGTTGAACAATAATAGGGCCTTTTCTCAGGCCATGGAACCTAGGTCTCATCAATGATCTAAACATGTTCTTCGCTGCTATCATATGATTAGGGAAATCATAAGTAGGAATGAAATATAAATTGAGAAATTCCCACTAAAAGTAACCTAGTGAATACTTTCACGAAACCTCTACCTCAAAACAAGTTTGAGTGTCATGTAGAGGCCTGTGGTATTAGATACCATGACAATTGACATTAGGCCAAGTGGGAGTATGTTATATTGAGATATGTTCTAAGGCAATCGCCTTATGGGATGTACTATTTATTGGATAAAATAAATATTCATTATTTGGGTGTACATTCTTAATATATATGATTAGATCTTAAACTCATTTACTGAACATTCAAAATATGATTCATAGCATGGGAGAACTTGTGATTAGATCACAATTAGTGAGTATTTCTACATGTATAATTTTGAATGTATTGAAATATTTCCTAGTTGATGAATTGAGAAGTTCAGACATAATCGATTTTGAAAGACTGGCATGTGTTATACTTTTTGGTTTATCCAAGCAACTGTTCCTCACAAGCTAGAGACATTGGGATGTTGAGAGTTAAACATGGATGCTAGTTAAAGATAACGAGTTTATTGGAGTGACCTGTCATAAGACTTTATATGGGTCTGTGCATATATAGATATGTCAATGAAGATCTCATTGCAGCTTAAGTGCAAGTTTCCATCGACTTGAGGTATTCAAGTCATCTTGATCATGGAGACTTATACTTTGACATCTTAAACAAGCATCTCCTTGGAGGTGTGGACCCAAGATGATTGGGTATACGTCTAAGTGTCTGAAGGTGTTTTGAATAGCCCATAGCGGATTCACCATTCCTTGCATAAGGAGACGTATACCATATGACCACTTGTCAGGTTGTTACTTAAAGTCTTTGGCAAAAGCAATACATGTCAACACTATGATACTCTTGGACACATATATGAGTAATTTGAATCCTCAAGACAAGGAAGTATAACTTGGGCTAGGTGTGACATAGTCTGCCTAGTGGGGTCTGACATATAGACCATGTCCTAAAACAAGTGGGTATAAGATGATTGAAAGGAACGAGGCACGACTCATTGTAGTTGTTGAAGGGTTCAGAAGTAATTCTGGAATCAACTGTGATTTTTTGATTAATTGGTGATCATGATGTACTACTAAATGTCACTCATGATCGATTCATAATTAATGATTAATTATGAATGACCAACATAAATCAGGAACTTATAAGGTCACACACACTACGAGTTTATCAGAAAGACATAAAACAAGTTTGAGAATTGAATTCTCAGATCGAGAGAAACTAAGTCTGGTTGGACTAGACGAAGGGCAAATATGGAAAGAGTTTGGTGCAATGGAAGCACGGATGAGCCATGTCTTTTGAAGATGAGATACACCCTCTTTGGTTTAATTATAAACCAAAATGGCTTGGTTTTAATTAATAAAAAGGTTTGGTTATTTTACCAAGTGGTTTGGTTTTGAATCAAACTTAAGGTTGATGGTATGGGATGTGAGTTAATGGATATGGGATTGGATTTGATCCAAACTCGACAGGAGTCCTATATATAGGATATGGATTGAGAGAAAAAAAGAAGAAGAATTGAGATAACTTAATTAAAAACCTAAAAGGTTAGGTTTTGAATAAAAAACCTCTCCCTCGCTCTTCTTTTTCCATAGCCAACAACACAAAAGCAAAAAGGGGCGACTTGTGCTACCGCCCAACCATCACCACTATCGGTGGCTGCAACTCCCTAACACTGACAACAACAAAGTTGTTGGTGCTCCTTGCGTCGGCAGTAGGTCCGCCCAAAGAAGTACCACCCAACTGCTGTTCCGACCAGCAAGAAGCCACCGCCAGATCTGCTGCCTATCGTTGGATCTGTTTCCACCGGGAACTGATGCTCCATCCAACAATCTTCTGCTCTAGCTAGAAAGGTTCTTTTTCCCAAGGGAGCTCTGGCTAGAAAGGTTCTGCCTCCAAGGGAGCTCTGGCCATATCTTCTACCCCCTAGCATGGAGCTCCGACCAGACCTTTTGACGCTCAAGATCTATTCTGGCCAATAAGTTTTTGCCACCGGAACTACTGTCACCCTTCGACAACATGATCTTAAGCCACTAGTGCAAGGGTTGCGCCGATCAAGGGTGCTGCCACTGGCCATTCTTCTCCCTCATGGATTGGTCCAAGAGGAAGAAGAGGTTGAACCCTAGGGTGGTGGCGTCGGTAACTTTCCCCTTACTTTGAATTAATGCAGCTAGGTTTTCTTGTGTCTTCGGGTATCAATTCAATCTGTTGATCCCTCCCTCTCTCTCTCTCGGATCACTTTGTCTCTTCCCTTCGGCTAGTACTGAAGTGGAGACATGACTCATGACTTAGTGAAGTCACTTCGAAGATAACTCAACATGGATACGAGTAGAGGAAAGTCTCGTCTGGCTTGCTCATTGATTTCGAAAGACGCTAGCTTTACGAGGCTAGCAAACGCTTTCTACAAAGTTCGATAATGAACTCGCAGGTATAATTCTTAGTCGTAAAATTTTATATTACAGTTATGTCTATCATTGTTATATCCTGCATGCATGTAATGTGTGCGTTGTAATAAATTAGATTTATTATTTGTCTTTCGCTGCGCGTTTATGAAATGTATCCAACGCATGCATCCGCGACGGGCTCCCCATCATAAAATAGAACGCCGAATCAAATTTAACCTCCTTCAATGTTTCCCAAAAATAATAAAGCTCAATTTTCCTCACAACACCATCACTATCACAGTGACCAAAGATTGTCTTACTTATAACACAGTATAGGTAGCGAAAAACTGGTTTTGAAGATAAGCATCCTTGGAACGTGAAGGATCATAGGGATCATCTGTCTCTGCAACTTCACTCCAAAATGTCTTACTATTAAAGGATCAATCAAACCTTTGAGATACATCGGTAGGCAAACTAAAACAAATATTGAAATCAAGGATAAATCACTCATAGTCATGATTCATTAAATGGAATCTAATCTTCCCAACATCATCGCTATCGAAAGAAAAGTAGGCATCTATAGAGCTTAGGAATTCAACGGTTATCCTAGAGTTGGTGGGGTATTGAAGACTCATCAAATCATTCCAGCCTAAATTGCTAATCATCCATTCCACATAACTTCTAATTCCTGTGACATCCAACGTGCAATTATCAAGGTAATGAGTACAAATCAATCTACGAGTAACAAGAACATCATATTAAACTTTTTGCTCATCATTGTGAAAAATTATACCATAGGAATTCTCATTACTTTCGTCGGATGCCTGACGCTTCCTTTTGTTGGTGGTCTTTCCTTTATCGGTTGATTTTCCTTTTCCTTTCACGGGATCATCTCCACCACTAGATCCACCACTTTTGCAAAATCACTTCAACATGAAGTAAGGTCACAAGTTAAAGAGGGGTGATTTGTTTCTCGTTGGGGAAAAGGAAGCAAGAGAGGAGAGATTTTGAAATCTTGAGATCTAAAGATCTAGCGATCTTAGATCTTGGAGAGAAATCAAGAAAAGAGAAGAAAGGAGATGGCAGATCTTAGAATCTTGAAGAGGGGAGTTCGAGAAAGGAGATGGCTTGAAGAAGAGGGATTGAAAGAACTCTTCTTTAGAGAAATTGGAGAAGAATTGAGAAAGAGAAAAGGTTGGATATGTTGGTGTAGTTTGCACTAATAGTCTAACCCTAGGTTTTGATGTATGACAACAGGTTAAAGTTAGGGTGTTATTATTTAACAAGTTGAGCTAAGTGTGCAGGGTTGACTGATTTGACGAATCTAGAGGGCCAAACACCAGGCAGAAGTCCAGATGCGTGATTATGGCAGAAAGTCTAACTGGGTCAGAGAGAACCAGACAGTTAGCGGGAAGTCCAGTCGGGTCAGGGAGGACCAGACGATTGGCGGAAGTCTGGATGTGCGATTCCAACAGGAAGACCTGGTGGGTCGGAGATCAGACATTGAGGAGGTTACTCAGCAAATGGTAAGTGAGGTAAGAAAATTGGAGGAGCGAATCCAGTGAGGACGGGTCTCCGGTAGGGACTTAGGCGCTGGTCCAACTTAGGTCCAAAGTGGAATCCTAAGTTGAGACCATGATTAAATCTTGATCGTGGTAAGACAGGATTTAATTATTACTTACATGCATTATTTATACTAACTCCTTGGCTGTAGGTATTTTCAGTACTAACATATTTTGTAAGAGATTAAAGCCGCGACCTCAGCACAGAGGCGTTGGAGGTGCCTCGGATGGCTGGGGGCGCCTCAACGCTAGAGATGCCTCGGAGTGCTGGGGCACCTCAGCACTGGAGGCGCCTCAGCGTTGGAGGTGCCTCGGACGGTTGGATAAGCGCTGTTGACGAGCAGAATCGCTAGAGGCGCCCTAGAGAGCTTGGAGGCGCCTCCGAGGGGATAAGGAACGACTATCTCGAATCTGATAAGCCTCAATGGAGGCGCCCTCAGTGGGCTATAAGAGAGCATCTCGACCAGTAGGTATCAACAACTCTTCCAAGTGCTATTTCGACTTCATACTGCTGCTTCGGAGCTCCAAAATTATTGTACTACAACTCTGCTGCATCTAACTAACACCAAATTTCCTCCCTACAGTATAATCTTCATTGGATAATGAATTCATATTGTATTTATTTATTGTTACCATTGCATAAGAAAAGTTTAGACCTATTACACTTTCTTATTTCTCATTTTGTACGTGATTACTTTTCCGGAAGTTTTCCGGAAAAGGGTTTTAGTGGATTTCCCGTTGGAAAT
>JBBUKS010004091.1:0-12790 GCA_038050645.1 Hedychium gardnerianum | reverse complement strand
GACCAAATCAATACTGGGTTCCCAAGGATCAAATACACTACCTAGATAGACCATATCGAGGTTATGATTCAGGGGGAGCCAGTAGAAAATTTGTTCATCCTAGTTAAATTGATTGCTTTAAATTTCCTTATGCATGTTTAGCTTTATTTTTATGCTTAATTTAGAACAGTTAGTTATAAAAAGGTTTAACCAACCTTGACAACATAGCATCAGAATGGATTGGGATGATAGTAAGCTAAGAAAACTTTGTCGAAGGCATGTCTAGGTTGAATCATATGTGTTGTACCTGGTGCACTAGACCTAGTAGATCTAGCTAAAGCTACCCCAGTCAAACATGAGCTAGTTAGACCAAAACCCAATATTAAGTTCTTTGGATTGATTATTTTTGGAAAACTTTATCTTAGGCACGTGGTTACTTTAATGATGTCCATGTGACTCACCATAGCCTGGAAGCTTACCCTATAAACTACTTCTTGATAAATCCAAAGTTGAGTTTGAATCTAACAAGGGTTAAATAACCTTTTTGAATTCAAATCAATTAATCAATAATTAAAACTTAAATTAATTTGAAACTAATAAATTATCAAACCAATTAATTCGAAATTACCTTAATTTTAAATTAATACGAAAGTTTTAATTAAATCAATTTTATTTAACTCTAATTAATCTGAAAACAATCCCTAATTTTAACCCAATCAATTTCAAATTTAATAAACTTTAAAGTTAAGTAACTTAATTTGAATAACCCAATCAATTAATCTCCTATCGTTATCTCAGCCTAATTCTGATGAGATAAATAAACACATTGCTAGAACGTGCAAGTATGGTTGGAAGAAAAGAAACATTTTCTGGGAGTTATCATATTAGAAGTATCAACTCATTCGACATAATTTATATGCGATGCATGTTGAGAAAAATTTCTTTGATAATATTTTTAACACTATGATGAATGTGTTTGGAAGAACTAAAGACATTACAAAATCATGTGAAGAATTAAAAGAATTGGTCAGCAGACCAGAGTTGTTTCAAAATTAAACAACCAACAACTTTCCAAAGGCTTGTTATAATTGGACAAAGATGGTAAGCAAGCTTTATGTAGTTAGTTGAAAGAAATCAAATTCCCAGATGGGTATACCTCCAATATGGCTCGATGCGTGGATATAAATAAATTAAAAATGACTTTTTACCGAACCATGTAGGTAAATTTCCAAATATCCAAATCCATAGCCTAGTTTCAAAATTACTAAATCACATACCCAATTTCATTTTTGGTCCTATTAATATTCCCAGTCGACTAATATACTATAGCAGTCGACTAGGAATAGTAAAAATTGACTGCTACTACTGTAGCAGTTGATTAAGTTTTTTTTTTAAAATTGATCGATTCATGTTTAAAAAATGACTGCTCTCAATATAGCGGGTCAAATTGATGTTGAGAGCATTTATATAATTAGGAGAATTAGACGAATGCATAGGAACTAATTTCATATCGTTTCGAACTCTCTAGGTTCATCAGCCGATTTTAGCTGAAATCGACCGAAACCGACGAAAATTGGCTGATGGACCTAAAGAGCTCGGAATGACATGAAATCAGTTTCTATATGTTCATTTAGTTATCCTAATTATATAAATGCTCTCAAATATCAATTTGACTCACTATATTGAGAGCAGTAATTTTTTGAACATGAATTAGATTTTCTGAACATATTTGTGTTCAAAAAATTATTGCTCTCAATATAGTGGGTCAAATTGATGTTTGAGGGTATTTATATAATTAAGAGAGCTAGATAAATACATAAAAACTAATTTAATATCATTCCGACTCTCTAGGTCCAACAGTTGATTTTGGCCGAAATTGGCTGATGGACCTAGAGAACTTAGAATGACATAAAACTAGGTCGTATGTGTTCGTTTAGTTCTTTTAATTATATAAATATCCTCAAATATCAATTTGACCTACTTTATTGAGATTAGTGGTTTTTTAAACATGAATCAATTTTTTAAAAAAATAATCAATCTGTCGATTGCTACTATAGCAGTCGATTGCAACAGTAGTAGTAGTTGATTTTTATTGTTCCCAGTCGACTGCTACAGTATATCAGTCGACTAAGAACAATAACAAGAGAAAAAGTGAAATTGGATATGTGATTTGATAATTTTGAAACTAGGCTACGTGATTTGGATATTTTGGAAACTTGCCTACGTGGTTCGATAAAAATGTTTGGAATGAAAAGTCATAACTATCATGTGTTCATGCAAAGACTTATTCCAATAGCTTTTCATAACCTATTTCCTAATAATGTTTGGCAAGTACTCACAAAATTGAGTTTATTTTTCAGAGATTTGATATCGAGGGTTATTATGACAGCGAAAATGCTTCGGCTAGAAACAAAAATACCTTTGATACTATGTAAACTTGAGCGCATATTCCCACCCAGCTTTTTTGATTCAATGAAACATCTTCCAGTTCATTTACCTTACGAGGCACAACTAGCTGATTCTGTGCAGTATAGATGGATGCATTCATTTGAACAATTTTTGGAGAAATTAAAAAATAATATTCGTAACAAAGCATGAGTTGAGGGGTCAATATGTAATACTTATTTGGTTGAAGAAGCATCTTCTTTTTGCTCATATTATTTTGCTAATAACATGAAAATCAGACATCGCAAGTGTCTTAGAAATTCTGATAATGCTCAGCCGATAGACATATCGATGCTTTCTATTTTCAAGTTTCTTGGTAAATAATGGGTGCATCTGTTTCTAGATGGTTAACTTAATAAGAGTATCTTGCTACAAGAACATATATACTCCTAAACTGTGATGAAATCAAACCATACATAAAGTGAGTCCACTTCTCTAATCAAATATTTATCCCGTTATATTTGTTTGATATCTCAAATGTCTTAAAATTACCTTCCATAATAGCTTGTATGAACAACAACTATAACTATAAAATCCATCAATTAGTGCAAGTGAGGTAGCTAAAAAGTTAGAAGCTGAATTTGCATTATAGTTTCAAATCTATGTAAGTTTGAGAAATTTCCATAATTTTTCATCCATGTGTATTAATTAACACTTAATTTATATCATAACTACTTTTATAGATGAAAGATCGTAGAATATCAAATCTGCAAGATGAAAGAATAATGAATCTTGCATCAGAATCTCTCCATAAAATAATGGTGTGCTCTAGTTACTATGTCAATGGCTTCACACAATGACATTAACCTATAATTCTACGTGACACAATGGGATTCACACAGATTAACCTATAATTCTTATGTTTACGTTAAAGGATCTATCGATAATAGTAATACTGAGTTTGATTACTATGGTAGACTTGACGAAATCATAGAGGTTGAATATCTTGCATTACCTATAAAAAAGTATATGTTATTCAAATATTCATGGTACGATCCGACTCCAAGAACATGTACCAAAATGCATGCAAACTATAATTTAGTTGAGGTTAATGCAAACAAAAGATTCAACAAGTTTGAATCTTCATTTTTGCTGTATAAGCGGGTCAAGTTTTCTATCTTGAATAGCCTATGAAGATAAGAAGATCTAGTGAATGGTTGACTGTTTTTCGAATGAAGCCTCGTTGGACTATAGAAATGTCGAATACTATCACTACTCAAAACTTTGATGCATTTCAGAATGACGAAGTGGAGAGACATTCAATTGATGCACAACTTCAATTCACATCCCAATTACTTATAGATGTTAATGTCACTTACGAGGATATAGATGATGAAGATATGTTCAGCAGTGAGGAGCTTATTATACTAATAGAGTCTAGCGACGAGGACTTAGAAACTGTTAATGTTCATTATTCAGATTGTAATGATGAATAAATATTAGCATTATTGCTCATCAAGTAAGTTATGGTTCATTTTTTTTTTCAGATATCATATTATTAGTAATAATGTTATTATGTGTTATAATGTTATTTTGCAAATATTATCATATCTGACTAGGCATTTGTACCCTATGGCCGGACCGTGTTGAGGGTTGTTGGGGACTCGTAAGTATTTATGTTATTAGTAATTCAAATTCATATATAAGTTTATTTATAACATATTTCTCATACCTTAAATTTTTTTTATGCAGTTTTACTCCTGATAGCCATCGGGTAGCCTCCTACATCACCCTCAAATTTAAAGAACGAGTATCCCCTTCTGGTACTATATGGAGACATGTAGACCAGAATATAAAGAATTTCTATTACAATAAATTTTTGATAAGTAAATTGAATATGTTTGGTATTGTATCATATATCTATCATTTTATACTAATTTATCACTTTATTATTGCAGAAAAAATATACTTGGGAGGAAGGTCAGGAGACACAATTTAAATAGACCCGGAACACTTATTGCCGGCTAAATTGTACAAAGACCTTATTTACAAGTTGAGACGGAAGGGATGAGGTCAGCGCATGTACCTCTAGAGATCTGGGATGCATGAACTTCCACCTGGGCTGCAAAAAAAATGGTAGTCAAATTCTGTCGCGGCTCGATCAAATAGAAATACAGAGTCAGCTGGCCCAACCACCAGATCCGTGAAGTATAGTTTCGGATCCCGCACTATTGTAGAGCATGCCATCGATCTAGTGAGTTAAACTTAAATTTATATAAGTAAATTTTAATTTATTATCATATACATTTGGTGCTAATCTTTTTTGTATACAGGACGTACCCTATAGAGACCTCCCACTTGTTAAGAGATATTTAGCAAGACCCACAAAAAGAAAGATGACACATTTGTCGATACTCGATCCTGGATTATAAATGTAAGAATATTCACTTCATTACATAAAACTGTTAACATTGATTAGTTTTAGTAATTGTGTATAGGATATTAATCGTATACTTTTCTTCACACAGAAGGAAATGACTAATAGAGTCACCAAGCATCTTGGCCACCAGTAGAGGGAGGGGAGTCACAACTTCTATCCATCGATGCGATAAATGACATTTATTATGATGTTGTCGGTAGAAGGACAAAAAAACTACAGCCTTGGCTCCCAGGCCAAAGTGACATATGATCATCTGATGGCTCCTAAAGCCAAGGGTCGCCCTAGTTCTTCTTCTACTGAGGTACAGTCGTTAAGACAAGAAAATCAATAACTGAGGGATCGACGGATGACAGTGTAATAGAGGATGGCCGATTAGGAGGTGAGAGATGATACTGTCTTAGCCAAGATGCGAGCAGTCATATCTAAATTTACCGCATCAGAGCATCGTTTTGAGTCATAGGAGACTCAAGACTCACAAGACTCTGATTAAGTTTATGCAACTATAACTTACCCTTTTTATTTATCACTTATAAAACATGTAAAATATATTTATTCTGTTTTGATATTATAATCTGCTCACCTCTAAATGTATTACATTTTCTTAGAAATAATTCGTCACTACCATTAGATATTCAAAATATGATCCAAGTATATTTTTTTATTGACATTTAAATATTATTTTTTTAGTGCATTATTCTCATTTACTTTCTCGTAAAACTTTTTAATCTAGCGTATTTTATTTTCTAAAAGATTTGATAGTTTGTGATAGTTTATTGGATTGTATTTGGATATATGTATAGTGAATTTTGGATATGTGTTTAATATTTATGTATTTGGAATTTTAGACATGTGTAGGATTTGATATGTATATGATTGGATTGATATGTAAAATGTGTGGATTTGGTTGTTATTTGGACATGTGTGGATTTGATTTAATTTAACTGTATGGATTAGTTGTATCGATTCTTTATAAATATTTGTTATAGTGTATTGAATTAAATTAAATTGTATGGATTGGATAAATAATGAATTGTATTATTATGTAAAATGTAAACAGGATAATTTAATATTTGTCAAAAAATCTGAAGAATAGAGACAAAATTTTCGATTCCGTCGTTAAATATCATAACGATATTAGCAATAAAATCGATAACTCGGCTGCTAATTAGCGATGAAATTTTCTATTCATCTATTCTATCGCTGATTAGCGACGGAGTTACCAATTCCGTCGTTAATAACTGTTATGATATTTGGTGATGAAATTTCTATTTCGACTCTAATTAGTGACAGAATCAAAAATTCCATCGCTAAATATCATTCCAAAAAAATCAGCTTAAATCCAACAATTAGTGACGAAATGTACCATTCTGTCGCTAACTTTAACGACGGAATTATATTTCTGTCGCAAACTATTTAACGACAGAGTATAATTTCGTTGCTAACAAGCGACGAAATGTTGATTCCATCGCTAACCCTTGTCAGTTACCCACTTTCAAGCGACAAAATTATTCCTTTGTAATTTTGTTGCTAAGGCCATCTTGCGATGGAATAGCGACAGATAATTCCGTCGCTAAATGCAATTTGTTTTGTGGTGTAACAATCAATTAAAAATTTTGATTCATGTTCAAAAAATCGCTGCTCTCAATATTGATGTTTGAATGCATGAATATAATCAGGAGAACTAGACGAATATATAAAATTTTATTTCATATCATTTCAAGCTCTCTAGGTTGATAAGTTGATTTCGACAAAAATCAACTGATTTTGAATACGAATAAGATCGATTCGTGTTGAAAAAATCACTATCTCAATATATTGTACCAAATTGATGTTTGAGAATATATATATATATAATCAGGAGAACTAGATAAATACATAAGATTTAGTTTTAAGTCATTTCGAGTTCTCTAGATTTATCAACTGATTTTGATCGAAATCTATCGATTTTGGCTAAAATCGGTTGATGGACTTAGAGAGCTCGAGATAACATGAAACCAAATCTTATATGTTCGTCTAGTTCTCCTGATTATATTTATGCCCTTAAACATCAATTTGACATAATATATTGACAGCAGTGATTTTTTGAATACAAATAAGATTTTAATTTTGATCAAAATCGACTGATGGACCTAGAGAACTCGGAATGAAATGGAATCAAATCTTATGTGTTCGTTTAGTTCTTCTAATTATATTTATGCTCTTAAACATCAATTTGACATAATATATTGAGTACAATAATTTTTTTAAATATCAATTAGATTTTTTAATTATAAAAAGAAATCTGAATCGATTATTAGTAATCGATTCAAAAATCTATGAAGAAATAAAATCGATATGAGATACATAATTTAATAATTTTAAAATTTAAGTATGTGATTTAAATAATATACTAGGTAGAGTGTTCGGTAATTTGCCGTTCATAGTTCATACAAAAATAAAGCGGGCGAGAATCGTTGATTTGAAATCCGGATCCAATTGCCGGTACTAACACGAAGCCCGATCCGATAAAGTACTCCTACCACCTCTTTCCTGCCCTAGAACCCGTTGCTGTTTGTTGATCAGCCGGAAGCGCGTGAAGGAGCCGGAGAGACGCCGGAAAGGAGGAGGAGAGACGGAGGAATCCGTTGTGAAGGGGGTGGTGAATATGAGAAAACAAGAAGCAGCAGGGAAAGTGCACGAACGAGAAGAATCAAAAGAGGAAGGGGAAAGCAGGAAGAAGCCGAAGAAGGTTTTCATCTATGGGAACTACAAGAGCTACTATGGCTATCGTGTAAATCTTCTTTCTCTCTCTCTCTCTCTCTCTCTCTCTCTGCCAGTTTATTGAGCTAGACTAGACCTGAGAGAGCAGTGGGCTCTCTTCTTCTCAGATAGATTGCTAGGAACGGGATTGAATTGTACGTTCGTTGACTGTTTCTTCAAGTCGTTTGTTTTGGCCGTGGTGTACTGGTTTTGGAGGATTCTCGATGCCTTCTCCCTCACGCCAATTCTAATCTTTGTAAAATCTTAGGTCCTTCGACGCATGAAATTCAGTAGAAAGTATATCTTTGCGGTTTACTGTTGTTGGAGGGATTCATGGCACCTGTTTCCCTTTCACCAATCTCAGCTTGGTAAATATTTATAGATATGTAGGCACAAATGGACTTAGATAGGTCCTATTGTGCATATTTTGTTGCCATAATAACTGAATGTAGAAATTATATACCGGGGATGCATCTAGGAGTTGTTTGTATAACTATGTAAACAATCTTTGCTAACACAGCTTGCAGTGTTTATGGGTGCTATTTGTTTTGACACACCCACATAGCCTAAAGCAGGAAGAGATTAGAAGAGAAGCGAACTAGGTTTTGTGTGGGAGGATGGTGGTGCATAGGAGAACAATCACGTAGTTTTAAAGGGAATGGAACTGTTCTGTTAAAGATAATGAGTACCTTGTTTTCTCCTGTCATTCAGTTTCTCCACAATCTGCATTCCATAAATACCGACATTTTCTTTTAAATTTTCCAAAGCCACTCTTAGAGCGAACAATTCTTTTGCATGTGAATGCAGAGCATGGCTTAGATTTTTTTGTTTGGGACTGTTATGTATGGGTCTATGCTTGGAATGAAATATGCTATGGACCATGGCATGATGACTCTTGCTACAAGTTGGTAAGCAACAGCCTACTAGGTCTAGCGTTGGGTGTCTAAAACTGCATATTCATTAGCCAAAAACAATGTGCTAATTAAGCACTTAGATGTACATACAAAATAAGTAAAATGTGAAAGAAAGAAGATAATATCCACCTAGTTGGTGCACTTTATATTTACTTGTCAAACATTGACTTCTTAGTTCAAAGTCAACATGATTTTCATTATAATTGACAATTCTCATATATGGTAGCTTTATCAATATTTTCTTTATTGTAAAGACATCCATTATACTTTGAAACTTTCGTGTCATTGAATCATCCAATGATGTATTCCTTCAAATGCTCATGAAATTTTTAGGGTTTCATCATCTTTTTCATTCAAAAATGCTTGTTTAGTTTTCTATAAGCTCTAAGAATCTGGAACCTGTTTTGCATTTTGCATACTTAATGACCCCATGATGTTGTTTTTTATGATGATTGTTTTGCATCTTGAAACTGGCTATAACCTAAGGAGGGAACACTAAGTGGACCATCTGGTTTCCAGTGATTCTCTAAAATTAAACTTAGTGCTTCTGCGATTTAGGATGGGCTCAGTAATATTTTGCATATAGTCATACAAATGGGTTTGTTGTTTTGTATACTTGATTTAATTTATTCTAGACATTATAAATATATATATTTTTTAAATGTATTGCCACTTCTATTTTTTGGCTTTCAAACTGTAAAACTGACTTAGTTTTCCAGTGCCTTTGTTTTATGTTTTAGGAAGGTTTTAAATAATGTGTGCAGATGGTATATGGTGAGCCCATTGCATACCACATAAGTGATTTCAGTATAAAAAATATTTTAAAAATATTCATGTTGCTAAAAAATTATTAACATATATTCTTTAGTAAAGAATGTTAATCAACTCATCTGATTGCTTCCACATTGGGAAAAAATTGCCAATCTGAAAAAGTAATGCTTCCAAGTTACAAACTACCAAGTATACTTAGGGTTCAAAATTAAGTTCAACCTAAATTCAGTTCAGATGTACCATATAGGAATTCATTTATTATTATTATTCTATAAAACTGCATATTCTCCCACCATGTAAATGGTATTGTACATCCAGTATGTCGTGTGGTTCCTCTTCAATCTCTTTATGCAGCACAGGTTGCTCCTTAGAATCATGTATTTGAATTCTGTTTCTTTTGTCCTATGTGATAGTTGAATTCTAGATTGACTTTATTATTGATATCTTGAAATATTCTTTTTTATGTAGATTGACCGCAATGTAAAGGAAGATCCTAGACTGATTTTGTTTAAGAGAGAGTGGTTTGAAGGCAAGGATTGCCTTGATATTGGCTGCAACGAGGGTTTGATAACTATTAGCTTAGGTAATCTCTCACATAAATTCAACTTGCTTGTGTTCTAATTTACCTTTTTGATTACATCATCATTTGAGTTTATCTTTGTTTATTTAGTCTTATTTCAGTTCCCTAGAGAGTTGATGGTTTACTCATGTGAATTAATTTGTAAATGTCTCCAGCCTGAAATTGGGACATCTTTGCCAGCTTGGAGTAGCTGACATTGATGAAGTTCTAAAAACTTTTCCAGTATTGTATTCCCTTATGCTGTTTTTTTTATTCTTTGGCAGCAAAGAAGTTTTTTTGTCAAAGCATTCTTGGAGTTGATATTGATGCAGGTAATAGTGTCCTGTTTTTATTTATTTATTTTTGTTTGCTTGAACATTTTAGTTCATATTCTAATTCATAACTGAGATTGCAAGTTTGTTTAATTCTATTTAGCTTTGTAAGATTCCAAGTGATCTGTGCTTTTATTAGGATCGCTACTGTTTCTTGGAAAATTCCAAGATTATAGAGAACAGTTGCCTTTTTTTGAAAGCGATAGTACCAATTTTCAATGGGATAATCCAAATTAACATGTGATGCAGTTCACCAAAATTTCTGTTAATTTCAGGTTGAAACCCATTCAGTGCTTGTTATTTCATAATATTGTGGTACTCGAATTCTCTCTCATTTATGAATGGTGTTGTTATTAACAGAAGCAATCATTAGTTTCAGATGCTGTCAAGGTCATTTTTCCATTTTGATATATGCCATTGTTGTTCAAGTTTGATATTTGGAGCAACAATGACATGATCTGCATGGTTTCTTCCAAGATCTAAGATCTATGTCAGATCATAACTCTAGTTTTGTTAGGGGTACTGAAATCTTTGTCTATTGTTTGAAGGAAAGCTTTCTTAGTTGTTCTACCACTATTTGCACTATTAATTGTATTACTCTTCTAGAAGCTGCATTGATGGATTTGAATATTCATGATATATTAAAAAAAATGATGATAAGAATAATTCAATTGAATGATGGAGGTGATATAAATAAAAAAGAGAAACCACAATTATTCATAACAATCAATTAGAGAACATTGCTATTTTGTTACGCCCCAAGGGTATAATTCTCGCTCACTAGGAGGTACCCCACTCGGTGATAGAGTAATAAAAGAGAACTAAAAGCTATATGAACAGAACAACCAAAACTTTAACAAATTTTCTATATTCATATAAATATTTTATTTCTATGAGTACCAGAAAACTATATATAGAAAACATCCGGTAAACAAACAAAATACAATGAAACGAAAATTTCAAGATCTATGAGCAACTCTATGTACGAGATAAAACCAACTATAATAGTCCCCACGGAATGGGCTGATGGCTAGTGCATGGGGTGTTGCCACCATGAGGTCTAGGGGTCAAATCTTGGTTAGTAGTCAGGTTTCTGTCCTTCCCCATGCACTGGTTACTGTTCGGGCTAATAGTTACCCGTGATTTATCTATGCACTGGTTACTGTTTGGGCTAGTAGCTACCCGTGATTTATCTTGTCCGTGTTGGTCCTGGGATGGGCTGGCGGGGGCGCTGAGAGCGCTAGGGCGAGCGTTTCACCTTTTGCCACCATGAAACCAACTATAATATCAAACAGTGTTTGTGCCTACAAAATTGGAGATCAAGAAAAGCAAATTACTAAGTGGGTAATCAAAAAACATGTGCATGAATTTAATCTTGTTTAGGAGGTCAAGGAAGTAGAGTAGGTCATAATTTCATACCACAACATTAATTACTTTTTAAGTTCTTTAGCTTATACATATATAAATATATACAAGTCTCTATGATCTTCTTCTATTTTTATTTTGGTTTTTATCAATATTTAAAGTTATTGTTGTCACCCAAAATTATTATCTTCTATTACCAATTAAGATAATTTTCAATCATTATTATTTAATCAGCATGTGTAAATAACATTAATGGTATAAATATCAATATTTATAAATGTCACCAATGATATAAGTGTCTGCATGTATAAATATCATCAATGATTTGTGTCTCATAAATCAACTAAGAAGTGATTGACGTATGAGCTAAAAGCCCCTGGGATACAATAATATAACACCAGTGTGCAAATAAATATTGACCGCGAGCGACAACACACTACCACAACAACATTTCAGAGGATGAATTAAAAAATGTCGATTTAATGAAATTGGTAGTGATGTACCCTTGTATAGGGTTAGATGGAGTATAAGATTTAATTTGATCAAATCGAAGTCAGCTAAATAAAAATTTGAGGATAAAGACGTTTTTGTGAATATTACTGGTAATGGAATTCAAGCAATCTTTTTTCATCATCTATCACGTTTTCATTTACATTGATGCTACAAGTTATAATTTATTTCATTATAAATATAGGGGAAATTTTATTGTCCCTCTTTGCTTACTTATATTTGAAAATGTCCTCCCAAACTTCAGGAAATGTGATTTTTCAGAACACTTTAAGACCCCTAATACTTTTCCAGGCTAGTTTCTGTAAATTTTATTTTAAAAATGCATCTCTTATAACATATTTTTCTGGTTTCTAATTATTTAATTGTATGGTCATTATTCGTTCAACCGTCTTGGCAAGTGGAATGGTAGCCATGTAGATGCAACTTAGGCTGATCAATAGTTGATTAAGCAGAAATTGATTGAAAGAAAATTGAAAGAAGCTCTAAAGTATGGGGCAATTTGATGTTTTTAAAATTCAATGTTCATTTCACAAATTAAGTGAGAGCATTGTACTATTTTACTTTTGTCTAGTTTGCTTACATAAATTTTATCATAATCTTTTACCTAGCAGGTTTAGTTGAAACCGCACATTGGAACATAAGGAAGCTAGCTCGAATGACACATGGTCATAATAAATTCAAGGATGCTTCTAGAACACAGGATTCAAAATATGTAGACCATTTGATTAGTGATGATCCTTCAAATGTGAAAGCATCTGATTTTGAGTCCCATCTTCCTGTTGAAGAACTTTTCAAG
>JBBUKS010004081.1:0-12791 GCA_038050645.1 Hedychium gardnerianum | reverse complement strand
TCAGAACGGCTAGTGCTGGTTTTCGAAGATCAGCACCAGCGTGATGCTGGTTTTGCAAGACCAACATCACAGTATAAAAAAAAATTGAAACCGTTTGATCAATGTTGAGAATGTATACAAACAATAATGAGGACATATTTGGACTCCCTTGACCCATGTCAACCCACAGGTGTTGGATTGGGTCCAATCTGAGCTCTATAGGTCCATCAATGAGTTTTGACCGAAACTTATTGATGGATCTAGATAGCTTGAATTTCTATAATTTTGCTATGAAATGAAATATTAGAGTGTCTAGAATGTGCATATGGTCTCCAACCATGGTTATGAGTCTCCCACAAGAAGTTATGGCCGCGTGCCAAATGACACGGTTGATTGCGCTAGTCTTGCAAGACCAGCACCAACGTGGTGTTATTTTTACAACACCAGCACCACGTTAGTGCTGGTCTTTCTAAATCAACACCAACGTTGTCGTGGTTCTCATCAGAACGGCTAGTGTTGATTTTCGAAGATCAACACCAGCGTAGTGCTGGTTTTGCAATACTGACATCACAGTATAAAAAAAAAATTGAAACCGTTTGGATCAATGTTGGGAAGGTCTACAAACAATAACGATGACATATTTGGACTCTCTTGACCCATGTCAACCCACAGGAGTTGGA
The DNA here is from genome assembly GCA_038050645.1 of Hedychium gardnerianum. NCBI lineage: Eukaryota > Viridiplantae > Streptophyta > Magnoliopsida > Zingiberales > Zingiberaceae > Hedychium > Hedychium gardnerianum. The sequence goes on along the minus strand of JBBUKS010004081.1, from coordinate 12,132 downwards.
TTGGGTATGATATGAGCTCTATAGGTTCATTAATGGATTTTGACCGAAACTCATTGATGGACCTAAATGACTTGGATTTCTGTAATTTTGCTATGAAATAAAATATTAGAGTGTCTAGAATGTGCATATGGTCTCCAACCGTGGTTATGAGTCTCTCACAAGAAGTTATGGGCGCGTGTCAAGTGGCACGGTTGATGGTGCTAGTCTTGCAAAACCAGCACCACCGTGGTGATGGAGTATATGAAGATCAAACTCAATATCTTATTTTAATTGCTAGTGATCATTTTATGAATGATAGCATCAATGTCTTCTATTCAATGGTATCATTTCACTTTAAATATTGGTATAATTCATATGTAGAACGGAGTTTCACTTAAAATTATAGTTTAAGAAAAATTTCAATTCATGAGGAAAATTCCAACAGTAAAAAATTTCAGTTTTATAAATTATAATTTACATGAGGAAAATTGTCTACATCAATGCCAAACACGTCAAATGTGATGTCTCACATATTTGCAGATTAAGAAAGCACTCCAAATCCTGATAGTAAGCGAACTACTTCCCTTCAACTTTATTGGGGTGCATATTCAGTCCACGAATAAAACCTATGTGTGATGTAAATCAATGTAAGCAATTGCAATAATCATAAAATATACAGAATAAATTTCCATTTTCATTATTCATATCAGAATGAATTTTCAAAGTCTGTATGAATTTTAACCTTGGAAATATTTGTATTCGGATACACTAAAATAGAATAATAAAAGTCTTACACTAATTAGTTTTTTCTTAACTATTAAAAGACTTAATTTTTCATGTGTAATCATAAATCATGAGAATATTTTATTTTTACATGAACAAAAGAAGTTAGCAATCTTATTTAACTTCAACAAACTTTTTACTGGTTGAAGTATATTTAAATTTTAATTTGCACAAATAGAAGAAGTTAGAATCCTAGTGAAAATTTGAAACATTTATTCATCTTAGGATATGTTATTAGAACAATTAATAATAAAGATAATTTGAAATTACACCAAGTATATTGTAGAAAGTTAAAGTCCAATATCTCCAAACTAACAAGTCATTGTATAACAAACTTCCAAATGACATTTAAAATTAATGTTTCTATGCCCTGCTATCAATCAACTACAAAATAAATCATGAAACATGATGAAATTTCTAACGTTGATACTGTTTTAAACAAAACAGCAAAACAGTATCAACGTGGTGCTGGTTTGAATATAATAGCACTAACATAGTGTTGGTTTGAATACAATAGCACTGACATAGTGCTGGTTTGAACAAAACATCACAACGTTAGTGTTGTTTTGATAAAAATAACTTATAAGTAGTAATAACTTGTAACTATTAAATGGAATGTAAAATAGTTGAAGTATAGGGTTGAAATCTAACTCTTTCACTGGCGGAAAAAATATAACAACAAGTAATTGCAGGTCCTCATTCTCATCAGTATTTCAAACCTGCTAGGGATGCAGGGAGAGGCGATGGCACTGGCGATGGATTTAGGATTTAAGAAAATAGAGGGTATAGAGGAGAGAAAGAGAAGGTTTAGGGACCCAAGAGAAGAGAGGAGAGGAAGAGAGACGGCAAGCTTTGAAATTTTTGGAAACAAATACGGAAAATCATGGCCAAAAAATTTCCACGCAAAGAAGAGAGAAGGAAGAAAAACTCTAGTTTTGTATATATTATCACACCATCCATAAAATTTAGATTTTAACGAAAAGAAAAAAGGTAACTAAAAACAGATTAACAAAAAAAGATGAAGAATTAATCACCTTGTTTTAGATGCTCAAGACTAACCATTCACCAAGAAGTCTGAAGAACCAGTCGCCCATTTCGTAATCCCATAATTCTTCCTGATGCATGATGCAAACAGCAGCATAACTTTTCGACCTTTTTTTTTAAAAAAAAAATCATTTTACTGTTTGCTTTAATAATACAGAAAGATTTTTCCATCTTTGCGATGCATAAATGTTGATGTTGAGCTGATCTTGCCAATCATTGCAATTTACCTCATTTATAAAATTTACCATTTGTTGTTTTCATTAATTGTGATTTTGAGCTTCTTGGAATTCTTCTGTTCATGCTTTTCGCATTGCGATCATGCAAGATGATGGTCGTGTTCATGGCAAACGCACGCACTTTACAGATGAGCCGCCGCCTTCTTCTTGCTCTCGCTTCTCATGCGTCATCGCTGGCGTCCGCTTCCGCGGCCGTGACCCCCGGACGGAAGTTATGGACGCCGACGCTGACTCTCCCAGGATGTTTGGCTGCGGCCTGTTCCGCCGCCGGAGGTCGAGGTCGAGGTCGACCAGTTCGATCCCGGCCTTGGAGTCCGCCGGGGCGGCCGCGGCGAAGCGAACGCCGGACGGCGGAACGCCGCGGCGGCGCAAGTGCGCCGACGACGTTACTTCCATAGTCCACGTCCCGGTCCCTCTGCCTGCCGTGAAGGTCCGGACCGCTCCGGCGGCCGTCCAGCTGCGCAGGCCGAGGACGGAGGCCGTGAGGGCGCTTCCGGCTCCGGCGACAGCGCCGGCCGTGAGCAAGGGGATCGTGGCGGAGCTCGACAGAATGCTGTACGATCGGCAGCGCGCCGCCGCCTCCGGAGGCGGTCACCTCCTCCGCGCCTCGTCGGGCAACGTGATGGTGTACGGCGACCTTGGCAACCTCCTGGGAAATCCAAAGAATCCTCCAAGCCGAAATAACGTGCTCGAGTCGATTCCCTCCCCAAAACGGCCAAGGAACCGAGGGAAGAAGCGAAGGACAACGGGATCAGGGCCACAGCACTGGCGAATCGGGTCCCAATGAAGGAGAAGACTCCAGCTCCCGCGGCGGAGCTGTGCCGCGCTCTCTTGACGAGGCAGGACCCGGAGGAGCTGAAGGAGATGGGGAACGAGGAGTACAAGAAAGGAAGTTTCACGGAGGCCCTGTCGTTATACGACCACGTCATCGCCATGGATCCCGGCAAGGCCTCCTACTACGTCAACAAGGCCGCCGCGCTCGGCGGCACGAGCCGCCTCTTCGACGCCGTCGCCCAATGCAACGAGGCCATCAGAATCGATCCCGCTTACTATCGCACCCACCATCGTCTCGCTTCCCTCTACCTCAGGTAATTCCTAATGAACAGCATCCATGGAAAACAAAGTGATCTGTTCTGATCCCTACAACCATCATTGATCATCAGACTGGGAGAAGCTGATAAGGCAGTTCATCATTTCAAGCAATCGAGAGACGAAGCTAGTGCTTGGGACAAGTCGAAAGCACAGGCCCTGCAATCCCACATTTCCAAATCCAACGAAGCTCGCAGGTTGAAGGACTACCTGACGTTGCTGAAGGAATCGCAGTCCGCCGCTTCCTCTGGTGCCGATTCTTCCCCCCAGGTTCCATACCACGCCATCCGATTGTTCTTGCAGCTCTCTGCCATGTTTGCATGACACGATCATCATCATCATCTCTTTGTTCTTTCAAAATCAAAAAGGTCTTCGCGATGCAAGCGGATGCACTTCTGAAGTTGCAGAAACACGAGGAGGCGGATTCGACCATGAACAGCGCCGCCAAGTTGGGCGGCGCCATGGATGAGTTTACCAAGTTCTTCGGCGCTACTGTAAATTCATACTTCCTCATGATCCAAGCACAGGTCGACATGGCCGCGGGAAGGTTAGTCGTTATGCGTGTTATCGACTACCTGTTTGTTCTTTGCTGCCAACATTTTGTATTGAATTTAGGTTCGAAGAGGCAGTGGCGGCGGCGCAGAAGGCTGCGCGACTCGACCCGAGCTGCCGGGAGACGGGCGCAGTAGCCCTACGAGCACGAGCCGTAGCCTCAGCTCGCGACTCGACCCGAGCTGCCTGGAGACGGGCAGCAGCGAAGGATTATGGAGCGTTGGTCCAGGAAAACCCAGGAGATGAAGAGGTGGCCAAGGCTCAAGCCAAGCTCAAGAAGAAACAAGATGAACGATCGGTAGACTGAGCTAGCTGCAAGGTCGATTGATTCGATCTCTTTCTTTTGCAACAATTAATTAGAAACACTTCCATTAGAAAGCTTTGAATTCTAGTTGCTGCTGATCAGTCCACTTGAGTTATTGTTAATCTCATTGGAATTACAGAGGTATTGAATTATTATATCCACTATCATTGTTTAATTACAGTAGATAATTTTATTTTATTTTTTCAAAAAAAAAGAGGATGTTTAACCATAGTTAGCCTATGCAAAATCAATTTAGGGTCAAAATGGAATCGATAGTATCAGATCCTGAGTATCCAGGACTTTTAAGTGGAAAAAAAAAATCACACCTATTTAAAAATCAACAAATCAGTCACAATAAAAAAATATATAAAATCGTTGTAATATAATGATTAATCAGGTCGGATAACGTCGGACCTAGGGTGATCGATCCGACTCCACGGAAGCTTTCCATCGACCATCAGGATAAATTGAGAAGCGTTAATAGAGGTTCATCCAGTCAATATTCTTAGACCCGCTTTTTATTGGAGGAAAAATTCTATGTAATGCATCGTAGCTGAGATTCGAACCTTAAATTTCTTGGTTATCTATTAAAAGATCTAACCATCGCACTATTATCTCGGAGGCATCGTTGTAATATAAGATCGTACCGATCGGATCCAATCTCATTGGTTTTGTTATGATTTCACGGTAAAAGACAATTCAAGAGTGATTTGGTAATTCCGGATAGAAATCGCTATTCTGAATATTATTGTTTAAACTACAAAAATGAAATGAAATGAAATGCACGCATGGCTGCTTGATAGTGGCATTCTGCAGTAAGGGCACTTGCTTTGCTTCTGAAACTGTAAAATGAACTGCTCAGATCTGACACGATAAATCCTGTCTGGCTGTCGTCACTGCATATCGCCATTTCCGGGCTCGGCTTCCATCGATGGAAGTGTAAGAAAATCTGCAGTGCCTCACTGATATATATCGTACAGCAGATCGCCAGAAGTACTGCTCAGATCGTCAGTAACGATACTTCTCCACTCCTATAAAAATGCTACCAGCTGCACTCATCCTTTCGTCATTGGGTGACCTTCTCAGATAGTTCTAGTTCCGACCATGGAATCCACCATCAACTCATCTACTGTGGCTGCTCATGATGCCTTTGATGTTCCGCCGCAACTCGAGGGGATCGCGGCGGTGGTTGGGTACCACGTTCTCTTCGGGCGGCCGCCGCCGACGACGACGCAGAGTTTTCCGTCGCCCGGAGGAAGCGAGAGGGCGGCGGCGGTTGATGGCGCGGTGGTGGCGCCGATAAACTACCGAGGAGTGAGGAAGCGGCCGTGGGGGCGGTGGTCGGCGGAGATACGGGATCGGGTGGGGCGGTGCCGGCTTTGGCTAGGGACGTTCGACACGGCCGAGGAGGCGGCGCGCGCGTACGACGAGGCAGCGCGGCGGCTGAGGGGGGCCAAGGCGCGCACCAACTTCGCCGTCCCTCCGTCGTCGTGCATACTACCGACGGCTCCCGTCGGTAGCTCCTCTCCGCCGACCTCTGCTATCGGGCCGACGAAGAAGAAGCAGAGGCGAAGGAGGGCGGAGGAGGAGCGGGAGGCGATCAGCGACAAGAGGAGCAAGGCGGTGACGAGATTCGCGGATTTGTTCGGGCCTTCGAGTTCGAGTGCAGGAGTGAACAAAACTGATGTGGATGGGACTTGATGAACCCTTTTTTTCGGGTCCCTTGAACACGTCGTTCCTCGTTTTGCAAAATATATATAATTTAAGAACAGTTCCTTTTTTTTGTATCTTCATATTCAAAAAAATTAATGTGCCGTTAAATCTACGACTAATTTCTTCAAATGAAAACCTAAAAAGCTCGATGATACACGTTAGCGTTTGAAGTCTGACTTGCATTTCTGAAACATGCTGCCGCTGATTGTTCTTCCTTGGAATGTCCCCTCGCTGGCGTTGAAGTACGTAAGAAAGGTGAAATGCTGCAGTATTAATTGCATGGCATGTATGTGAACTGAGATCATCTCCATTTCAAGCTCAAATATATAGATAGATATGTGAGCAGTGAATGACGGAGCATGCAAGGACGTGTATTGATCAGCGTTATCTGTACGTATTGACAGGAAGGATGCTGATGGATGGATGGATGGAATGCATTCGATCTGTCATCCATCTATCTATCAGTATATTGAATATCCGCATACTAATATGTATATACGGATTAATTGGGAGACAAGGAAGCACTCGAATACGTATGAATTGGTGGTTTGGGTGCATGGTGATGGTGTATCTATATGGTGCGATACTATGCTCACTCTCTCACGTTTAAGATGCGCTTCCGTCATCAGTCGCTCTCAGCTCAAATATGTTTGATTAACATATAATAAAATATAGTAACAATTACTTCAAATAGTATCCCTCCGTACATCAAATTTAGAATAATATAATATTATAAAACTTTAATATTGATTGATGATAAGAAGATGGTGATTTAAGTTCTGGTTGACTCTATTAACTTGTGTGTAAAAAATGAGTAAATGAATATGGATTGTACTGTAAGACATCTAGATTGATGGCTATGCTAAGTGTATTTTACAAAGGTAAAAGATGAAATACTCATCTAATATTTTCAAAGCATCTGTCGGTTCATTTCAAGATGAACACGAAAAATACTAAGTGTATTTCAGTTTGCACAGTTAGGTTCCAATTAAAACTTAAAATCAACATAAATCCTTGCTCATGGTAGTGGTATAAATGAGGACGGAACAATACATTTATAAATAAATGTCATCCTCGAAGACAAGTTTGGTCAAAATTATGTAGCTTTTGCCAGTAAATTTACAAATTATACTAATTTGGATGGAGCTGCGAACCTCAACAGATTTATATACAAGGAAACGCAGCATAACCAGTTGTTTTTCAAGAAGCTTAAGCATTGCGTGAGCAAAACAAAACATTGACACACAATTTGTTAGAATGCATCTTTTTGATGATCGAATCGACTATGACTAATAGGCCTAGAAAAAGAATAATTTGTGTGATAAAGAGTTCATTTCTTCCATCCCTCTATCTTCTCTTCCCCAATGATCCATCTGGTCAACTGGCTCGGGTCCTCTGCCAAGCCTTTGAATGAAGAGACTATTCCAAGATCTGCTCCAATCTGAGCATACTCGTTGAGATAAGCCAGCATTTCAACCTCTATTTCTGTGTCATTCATGCTATCGAACGACAAGGATAAAGCTTCCGCGTAGTGTTTCTCTTTTTCAGGATCATGCTCGAAGGGATCCATAACTGCACCCTGAAAGAAAATCTCAAGAGTGAAACTTATATTCACACTCAATTTCTTTGAGCTATTAAAGTTCAAAATATGTTACCTGACATAACATGGCATAATGCTTGTAAGCCTCACTATTTTCATCCTGGTCGTATATCAAATTCCCACCATACCAATTGTCATCTTCATCAACAGATGTCACCGCATGGTATCTGGAAATACAAGAGCATTGTGACCAAAAGTGGAGCATATGTTTTCTCTAATAGTACATCAACAAGGACCCAAAACTTGTTTCTAATTTCAACATGAAATGTAGAATTATTTAAAACTTTTAGTAAAAGACAATATAGGAACCACAGTCAAACATTCTATTTTATAACATCTCATTATTTTAAGTAGAGGATACAAATGTTACATCAATCTACAAAGAAGCTCGAGCGCATAAGATAATTTGGAAGAGAAAATTACTTCTTGAAGATATCCTCCTCGCACACATCATCGATGTGAGAGAGCCAATTTAAGCTATCATAACCAGCAGCACAGAAATCATCTTCAGGCTTCCCATTTTCCTTTTCATTATCTGTTACTTTTGTGGTAGGTATATTTTCTTCATACTTTCTATGGCCAAATAACCAATTTGGGCTTTTAAGTTGTATTTCACTGTAATAGGTTACACAGAAGTACATTAGCATTGCAAAATAACAATCATAGATGGTATATAATTAGGAATTATATGGAGTTGCACAATAAAACTGGCAAAAAAAAAAACTAGAAAAAAATTATCTACGTTACACAGAAAAATGCCAAGTCTATTTACACTTGAAACTTGATGACAAGCAATCTCTAAAGGAACAAATTTACCCTTCAAAATTATTATTAGGTCAAACAGAAAAAAGCAATCAAAGGTGTCAAAAACTGATCTCCAGCAGTAAACAGAAAACATAAATCCAATTATAGGAAACAAAGAATGATTTGGTGAGTGTATACAGAGATTAAATACTCTTCCATGACGACTGTTGATAATTATCAAATGATGAGTGAAGAGAGCATTTCTGTGTTGAACAAGGGGCCCTATGAGTAACAGAGACCGTTGATCAACGGCTGCACCAAGCTCGAGTACCAACGACAAGATAGTCTCAGTGGAACCTCTAGCACACAAATCTATGCAAAGGGCAATTCACTATCCAGCTTGAACATGCCCACAAACTCCCTTGCAGCCACTGCCTCCCTAATTCACTTTCCACAATCAAGATCTGATGGTCACATTAGCCTTATATCATACAAGCCAGTCACCAATAACTCATCACACAGCTTCAGGCCCATGAACCACTTGGTAAAAGATAGGGGAAAGTTCTGAGAACAAATGTTATCAAGAAAATAGCTACACTACCAACTGGTTGTAAGTAGTTAATTCGATGGAGTAATCCTTCCACCCTTAAATCGGTTTAAATCTACACATATTAAGCATATCTAAACTACCCGCTTGAATGTTTTCTTGTTCTCATTTCTTGTTGTATAGGGAAACAATTAAGGACCTAGGTGTGATAAACCGCTTAAGGACTGTTTACCCTATGATCAGTTAGCAAATGGCAACCATTTTTCTTTTGGAGGGGGCACAATTATTTCCTTCTGTTCATTCAGGAAACACAGTGAAATTTTACAACAATCATGAATAAGAATATGAAGAAACCCATCCAATGTGTCCCAAACAAAAGAGTAGAATTGTGCCATTTCCTGACAACCATTTTTTTTCACAAAAAAAAAAAACCCAACTAAATTCTATGAATTTTGCATAAACCAATTTTTTTACAAGACTAGATGGTTATTTGTAAGTGATGTGAGCTACAACTTGTCATGTTTGCAATCTGGATGTAGGTTCTTACAATCCTATAATCCATATTGGCCTAAATGAAAGATCTGAATTGAATTGAACCTGTAACAGAAAAAAAAAAATAGGTTAATTACCCAGTAGTCCCCTCATGCCACCACCACCACCACAACAACTAAACTTTTATCCTACTAAGTGGGTCGGCTATATTTGAGAATATACAAGTAGGTGTTTGATAATAAATACTATCTAAATGTACTTTCATAACACTCCCCTCAACTTGGTTCAAAAATAACATAAAAATCCAACTTGTTAAAGCTATATTTAATTTGATTTAGTTACAAATTCTCATAGTTGGTCAATGGAGATAATGGGAATTTTATTGGATTGAGTTTGATGAAGTGAGAATCAATATATACTTTTTCCACTTATGAACCACTCGATTCAAGGCTATGTGCATGGCATATTAGTTGTCATGATAAAATTTCACTAGCTATATAAGAGCATGTCTCAGCTCGGGCATCAATTGTTTGACCCAGATAAGTTCACATGTTGATAGGATTATACCCTATCTCTCCCTCTGCACTTGATTTCACTACAACAATCTATTCCTTTCTCTTCAAGCAAATCATATCACCACCCAAAATAGTGCAATAAACGGATGTGGTTCATTTATCCTACCCAATCTGCATCAATATAACCAACAATATAAAAATGACCTCGATTATAAAACAAGAGATGTTTTCTCAAAGATGCTCAAGGCATAATGTGTTCGTCCCACATGGGTTTTTTATGGTTGACTAACATGTTCAAATGAGTCATTTGTGTTTGATTTAACTTAGTCAAGCTAATAGACTAGCTAAATGGATCAACTTGAGAAGCGTTTTGACCACCAAAGGATGTCCAAATATTTGTACTTTAGGTAGAATGCATTATAATGTATAAATATGTGCGTCAACAAAAGTGAGTTACTTAGAAAACTTGAAAAATGATTTTCAATGTTTAACTAGTCATGGTCGGTCCCAAGCCCGGATAAAGGAGGAGGGTTGCGTTAGGTTGTCAGCCAACGTTAAACTATGACAAATTTCAATAAATGGATCAATTAAATTATTATGCTAATGTTAAGATGTTCCCCATAAGGAACGCATTGCAGGGTCCGATTGTAACGTCTCGACAAGGACCGTTACATCTCCATAAGAACTCGGGTGTAGTGTTAAATATGCAAGAGTTCGCGTTGCAGGGTCCAACTGTAACGTATCGATAAGGACCGCTACATCTCCATGAGAACTTGGGTGTAGTGTTAAATAGACAAAAGTTCTCACATCATAGGTTGGATAAGAACAAATATTATAAGAAACCTAATAGTCTAAGATTTGGAACATGGAACATAGGAACCCTCACTAGTAAATCAATGGAGGTAGTAGATATGATGAATAGGAGAAGAATTAATATTTTGTGTGTACAAGAAACAAAATGGGTAGGCGAGAAGACAAAGATGATAGAGAACTCTGTTTTTATGTTATGGTACACAGGAAAGAGTAAAATAAGGAATGGAATGGGTATTGTTGTAGATAGTTCGTTAGAAAATAAAGTTGTAGGAGTAGTTAGAAAAGGGGATAAAATTATAGCTCTTAAGATAATAGTGGCGAAAGAAACTGTGAACGTAATTAGCGTATACGTACCTCAAGTAGGATTAGATGAAGCTACCAAATTAAGGTTTTGGGATGACCTAGATGAAGTATTACAAAATATTCTGCTAAATGAAATGATTTTTATAGGAGGCGATCTAAATGGGCATGTCGGAGTGAAAATGAGGAATACGAGATGGCATACGGAGGTTATGGGTTTGGAACTGGAAATGAAGAAGGAAAAATTATATTGAATTTTGCGATAGCATATCACCTTATATTAACTTAAGAAAAGAGAAGAATACGTGGACACGTTTAAAAGCGAGAATAATAAATCATAAATTGATTTTATTATGGTTAGGAAGAGAGATATAAAGATTTGTAAAGATTGCAAAGTCATCCCTAGAGAAAGCTTAACTACCTAACATAGATTAGTAGTGTTGGATATATGCTTTAAACATAGTATCAATAGAAAGAAAATATATACGAATCCTAGAATTAAGTGGTGAAAGTTAAATGATGGGAAACAAAACATATTTAAGGAGAAGGTAGGAGGAATACAAGTATTAGGAGAAATATATAGTGACCCCAATACGACATGGGATAAGATGATATCAAAGTTAAAAATAATAGCTAAGAGTGTACTCAGTAAGTAAAAATGGCATGCACCATCAAGTAATAAATCTTGGTGGTAGAATGAGAAAGTACAGGAGAAAGTGAAGGAAAAACGAACAACTTCTAAAAAATTATATATATGTAAGAATGAGAAAAATCTAAAAAACTATACATTAGTCAAGAAAGAGACTAAAAAGTAGTGAATGAACCAAAGAATGAAGCTTTTGAATAATTATATCAAAAATTAGATACAAAAGAAGGGGAAAGAGATATTTATAGAATAACTAAAGTGAGAGAAAGGAAAATAACAGATCTTACCCAAATAAAATATATTAAAGATGAATGCAATAGGGTACTAATAAATGATGAAGAAATAAAAGAGCGGTGGAAGAGGTATTTTCATCAACCTTTTAATGAAGGTTTAAGTGATCAACTTAACTTAGGTAATTTAAGTAGATCAAATGAGTATATAAATTAAAAATTTTATCATAAAATTCAAATTTCAGAAGTAGAACAAGCTTTAAATGAGATGCACAATCGAAAAGCTGTTGGACCCGATGATATTCTGATAGAGGTATGGAAGTGCCTAGGGAAACAAGATATTAAATGACTTACAAAATTATTTAATATGATATTGAAGCACAAAAAAAATGTCGATCAAGGGAGGATAAGTATTTTAGTTTCTTTATATAAGAACAAGGGAGATATACAAAATTGTGCAAACTATAAGGGTATTAAACTAATGAGTCATACCATGAAACTTTGGGAAAGAGTAATAGAAAAAAGATTAAGGAAGGAGACCACGG
>JBBUKS010004071.1:0-12793 GCA_038050645.1 Hedychium gardnerianum | reverse complement strand
TTTTTTCCAATTATTGTTATTGCATAATTTGGTGTAGTGTTGGTACACCAACTTTCATTGTATAGTCGGTTTCTCCATCTGAAGGTTTTTCGGAGGAGACGTTTAGTGGATTGCCCGTCGAAAATGTCCCGAGGGTGTGTGGGCCTTTGAGTAGGAGTCGGAGAAGGCTCCGAACTAAGTAAAAACTGACTGTGTGTTTTATTTTAATTGTATTTATTTTTCCGCTGCGCACTTAAATTTTCGACGAGATTTCAAAAAGAAAAAAAGTTTTAAACACGTAATTAACCCCACCCCCCTCTCATGTGCACTTGATCCTACAATAACCTGACGATACTAAACATGAAGAAATCCAACTCACTTCAATGCTTAGCGACGTATGCAACCCGACGATAGGAAACAAATTTAGTGACAACTAGAGAAGTTACTGTTTAGAGGGATAAACTACTGCTGTAAGCGGTGTGGCTGGCGACAGTGACTTTAGAGGTCGGAGAGGGGGACGCTGGAGGAAGGGGCAATTGGTAGTGAGCCTTGCGGTGTCGCATAGGTGGCGTTGGGCATTAGATGCACGCGAAACAATGGGACACAAGTACTATTCATGCTCGAACTGAGGGTGTCGGTAGTTTTCGGACACCCGTCGATAGGTGGCTATTATCAGGAAGGCCAGCGGTAGGAGGTGGCACCGACGGTGGGAGGTGGTGACTCCTCTTGTGTCGGCGACAACAAGAGAGAGGAAGTGAGAAGGAGAATAAAACCTAATTCATTTTCTCTCTCTAATCAATATCAATATATAGATTTTCTTATTGGGTTTGAGAGCAAGTCCAAAATCCGTTATCGCTAATCTAAAACCCATCCGTTAAGATTAAGTTTGGTTCAAGATCAAACCAAGTTAATTAAAAACCAAAACATCTTTGTTCAATAACAAAACAATGTTTAATTAAAACCAAACTAATTTGATTTATAATTAAACAAAAGAAGGTCCAATTCATCTTCAAAAGACATGCCCCATCCGCACTTTCATTCTAATAAATATTTTCCATATTTGCCCCTTTGTCTGGTCCAACCAGGCTCAATCTCTCTTGATTTGAGAATCCAATTCTCAAACTTATTTTTAAGTCTTTCGGATAAACTCATTATACGTGTGACCCAATAGGTTTCCGATTTAAGTTGGTTGTCCATAATTAACCATTTAATTATGGATCGATTATAAGTGACACCTAGTAGTACATCATAACTTCCAATTAACCAAAAAATCAACGGTTGATCTCAGAACCACTTTTTGAACCCTTCTCTATAATGAGTCATGTCTCGTTCCTTTCACTCATCTTATACCTAGTTGGTTCAAGATATGGTCTATGTATCTGTTTCCACTAGGGTAACTACGTCACACCTAGCCCAAGTTATACTTCCTCGTTCTGTGGATTCAAATTACTCAGACATATATCCAAGAGTACCATACTCTTAACATGTGATGCTTTGGCCAAAAACTTCGAGTAACAATCCAGACAAGTAGTCATAGGGTATACGTCTCCTTATGCAAGGAGCGGTGAATCTTCTATGGGCTATTCAAACACCTTTGGGTACTTTGACTTATACCCAATCATCCCATACCCACACCTCCGTGGCGATATATCGACTAAGATTTCAAAGTATGACCAAGGTGACTTGAATACCTTATGTCGAAGGAAACTCACACTTAAGCTGCAATAAGATCTTCATTGACATATCCATATATGTAAAGAACCATATGAAGTTTCATAGCAGGTCACTCCACTAAACTAGTTACCTATAACTAGCATCCACATTTTACTGTCAACATCTCAATGTCTCCATCCAGTGAGGGGCAGCTACTTGGTTAAACCAAGGAGTATAACACGTGCTAGTCTCTCAGATCGATGATGTCCGAACTCATCTATTCATCGACTAGGGAATATTTAAATTCATTCATAATTGCATATGTAGAGATGTTGACTAGTTGTCATCCAATCACAAGTTCTCTCATGCTAAGAATCATATTGTGGGCATTCAGTAAATGAGTTTAAGATCCAATCATAAACATTAAGAATATACACTCAAATAGTAAAGTTTTTTATTCAATAAATAGTAAATATCGTAAGGTGTTGCCTTAGAACATCTCTTAAATATAACATACTCTCACATGACCTAATGTCAATCGCCATGGTATCCAATACCATAGGTCTGGACGTGACTCTCAAACTTACTTTGTAGTAGAGCCTTTGTTAATGGATCCACTAGGTTCCTTTCAGTGGGAATCTTCTTGATTTGTATTCCTTTCTTACTAATGATCTCTCTGATCAAATGATAACGTCAAAGCACATATTTTGATCGTTGGTGAGACCTGGGTTCCTTAGCTTGAGCAATGTCTCAGTGTTGTCACAGTAAAATGGTAATGCTTCAACAATAGTCGGAACCACTCAAAGTTCAGAGATGAACTTCTTGATCCAAACTGCTTCTTTTGCTGCTTCAAAAATCGCAATGTATTCTGCCTCTGTGGTAGAATCAACAACGGTGTCTTGCTTGGAAGTCTTCCAACTTATTACGCCTCTGTTCAATGTGAATATGTACCCAGACTATGATTTGGTGTCATAGTTGTCCATCTACTTGTTTGTTTGGAAGTTGGCATCAGTAAACCCGCATGTAGCTATATCACCATCTCCATACACCAAGAACACATCCTTAGTTCTTCTTAAGTACTTAAGGATTATCTTGATAGCCGTCCAATGATCCATGCTTGGATCTGACTAGTATTTACTCGTGACACTTAGAGCGTATGATACATCAAGTCTCGTACATAATATAGCATACCTGATAGATCCTATCTTTGACGCATAGGGAATCTTACTCATGCAAATCTTCTTGTCTTCTATGCATTAGCACATAGACTTCGAAAGTTGAATCTCATGTCGTATGGGTATAAAACCTTTCTTGGATTCATCCATGCTAAATATCTTTAGCAATTTGTCTATATATGTAGACTGCAAAAGAACAAGCAACCGTTTTGATCTATCTCTATAGATCTTAATCCCAAGGATATAAGATGCTTCTCCTATTTCTCTCATGGAGAATATTTTAGACAACCAAACTTTAACTGACTATAGAATAGACACATCGGTTCCTATAAGCAATATGTCATTGACTTACAACACTAGGAATATGACCGCACTCCCACTAACCTTCCTGTACACATAAGGTTTGTCAGAATTTTGTGAGAAATCAAACTCTTTGATTGTCTCATCAAAATGGATATTTCAACTCTTGGATGTTTGCTTCGATCAATAAATGGATAGTTAAAGCTTGCATACCTTATTTTTATCAACAGACGTGAAATTGTCAGGTTATATCATATACACATCCTCAAACAAATTTCTATTAAGGAAAGTCATTTTCACAACTATCTATCATATCGCATATCGTAATGAGCTACTATGGCTAAGAGTATCTGAATGGATTTAAGCATAGCTACTAGTGAGAAGGTTTCGTCATAGTTAATGTCTTGCCTTTGACGATAGCCTTTCGCCACTAATCTTGCTTTGTAGGTAATTACATTACCATCCATGTCAGTTTTCTTCTTGAAAATCCACTTGTACCCAATAGGCGTAATGCCTTCAGGTGGGTCTACCAAGTTCTAAACTTAGTTTTCGTACATGTAATCCATTTTTGACTTCATGGCAGTTAGTCATTTGTCCCTTTCTGAACTTTTTTAAATATCCTCATAATCACTATGTTCCTCATCCTTAATAAGCATCATGTCATTTAATTCACTTATGAGAAATTCATATCTCTCAGGAATCATACGTTTCCTAATAGATCTATTAAGAGGTGTGTCTTCATAGGTTCAGCCGATTGCTCTTCATCATGAGTAATTAGTTGTGGTTCTTGACTAGACATCTCTTCTATGTCTATTAAAGTATCTTGAACCTTCTAAAGTTCAACTTCACTTCCACTATTTTCATGCAAGAGAAACTCTTTCTCTAGGAATACAACATACCTTGAAACAAACACCTTTTATTCCAAGGGATGATAGAATTGGTAACCCCTAGTTTCCTTAGGGTAACCAATAAATAGACACTTATTAGATTTAGCATCCAACTTATTGATACAATCCTCTTTACATAAGCAGGACAATCCCATATCTTCAAATAAGATAGGTGAGGTTTCTTACCAGTTCATTTTTCAGATGGAATAGTAGAGACTGCCTTAGTCAGGACTTTGTTTAGCAAGTAAACAACTATCTCAAGTGTGTAACCCTAAAAGGATTTGGGAAGACTCGCATGATTCATCATTGACCTAACCATGTCCAACAGGGTTCAGTTTCGCCTTTCAGATACACCATTGTATTTGGCGTATAAGATTGAGTCCATTGAGACAATATTTCATTATCTCTTAGATAATTTTAAAACTCTTGACTTAGGTATTCACCACCTCGATTGGATCAAAATATTTTAATACTTTTGCCATGTTTTTTCTCTACTTCATTTCTGAATTCTTTGAACCTTCAAAGGTCTCAAACTTGTATTTTAATAGATACACATATCCAAATCGTGAGTGATCATCTATAAAGGTAATAAAGTAGTTATAACCTCCTCGTGCATGAGTTACATCGATCCAGATACATCAGTATGTATAAGGCTGAGTAACTCTCCCACTTGTTCACACTTTTAAGAAAAAGGTAACTTAGTGATCTTGCCTTTAAAGCATGAGACACATGTATCAAATAAATCCAATTCAAATGATTCTAATCTATCAAGCGTTTGCAATTTGGACAAGCGTTTCTTGCTTATATGGCCAAGGAGACAATGCCACAAGTAAGTAGTTAACTGATCATCCATTCGAGCATGCTTGTTGCTTGTTTCGATATTGAATATGTCATTGGATATATCTAGTGCATAGATGTCATTGCATAATATTCTAGTTCTATAAAGAATGTCATTCAAAGTTATGTAACAACAATTGTTATTAAAAGTTAAATGGAAACATTTTCTATTTAAATAGAAAATAGAAATAATGTTCTTTATTAATACAGGAACAAAATAACAATTATCCAATTACAAAACTAGTCTATAAGAAAGCTTTAACAAATAAGTTCCCATAGAGACAGCTGCAACCTTTGCTCCATTGTCAACTCACAAATTTGATTCTCCCTTGACCAGTCTTCTACTATTCTTTAGCCCTTGTATGTCATTACATATATGTGAGCCACACCTAGTATCTAATATCTAGGTATCAAAGGAAATAGTATGATATTCAATAACGAAGATATCTAAAGTAGATGGGGCATCCGATGTCGTCTTCTTCTTCATAGACTCAAGATAGACCTTGCAGTTTCTTCTCCAGTGATCGATCTTACCACAATAGTGACATGGGCTTTTGGAGTCGATTTTACTGGCTTGGCATTCTTTTTCTCCCCTTTGGCTTGATGATTTTTCTAATCAAATTTGGAAACTTTCAAAATCTAAATTTATGACCAACTATGACTCATAAAATAATTTTACGATTATGTCAAAACATGACTAAACTCTGATACCACTATTGGGGAACCCAATGGAAGCGTGCATTGACACATTTCACAAAATGCGCAGCAGAAGATAAATAATAAATCTAATTATTACATCACACGCATCTCAAGCATACCGGATACACACATGCAGGACATAATCATGCAATTAAAATTTTATGATAAATAAATATACCTGTCTAATGACGTGGAGTGGAAAGGGCATCAACCAGCGATGGTATAAATCCTTGCCTCTATCCGTATCCACACCGAGCAATTGTTAAGATGACTTCACAAAGCCACGAGTCGTGTCTCCATCTTCGATATTAGCCGACGATCAGAGACGAGTTCTCCGACAGAGAGACTCCACCCATGATTCTGTATCTAACAGCGTTTGCAACCCAACGATACCAAACACGGAGAAATCCAACTCGCTTCAATGCCTGGTGGCGTATGCAACCTGATGACACGAAATGAATCTAAAGGCAACTAGAGGAGTTGCTATTTGGAGGGATAACCCTCTTGATGTGCATAGATTATATCTATTTTTAGGCATTGTTTGTTGCACATCTACTTGTATTTCACTAAGTATGATCTACATTATTGCACCCTATTTTATTATATTGTCATGCTTTTACTACTTTGGTTCGGATATCTACTCTCTTTGTATTTTTACTGACAAGACATAATTTGGAGCTATAATGGAGCAAAATGGACATTAGAGCAAGCTTGGAGAGCAAAACTTAGCAAGCATGGTCGTGCCTCTTCAAGGCATGACTGTACCTTAATTAGCCATGACATGGTCGTGCCCCAAGGCACGACCGTATCTCTGAAGACACCCACCTCTAGCAACTCACATGGCCAAGCCATTCACCAAGCCACGCTCGTGCCTCTTTAGTAGCTCTCCTAACCAAAGGATTCTAGCACCAACCATTGTCTGGTCGTGCTCAAAGGCACGGTTGTGTCTCTCATCCAACCATGCCCACTGAAGGATTCCAATACCAACCATGGCCAAGCTGTGCCAAAAGGCACGACCGTGTCTCATTTCAACTTTTTCCTATGGTTGGGCCATGCCCAAGGGGCACGACCATCTCCTTTTCATTTGAATTCTCACGGCACAGCCGTGCCTTAGAGGCACGGCCATGTGACGAGGTCCCAAGGTCGTGTGGGTCACCTATAAAAGGAGTTTGAGATCCCTTTTCAAGGGATGGAAAGGTTCCCCTCAAGAGAACATACGAGGTCCATTTCCAATACGATTTCAATGATCCGTCCACCTCTAGAGCATGGATTTCATCTAAAGACACCGACATCTTCTTGATAAGCATCTCTTCATCTCTATTCTTCCTTAAATTGTAAGAATGCTTCATTTCTTGTCTTTCGATTGTAATTTCCTTGCTATGGAGTAAATCTCCTATATTCTAGGATGTACGAAGTAGTTTTGATTTAATGTGGATATATAAACTATGGATTTACCAATTTTCTTGTTCAATGACATGTTTATGACTTGTTCCATATGTGTTATGTCGTGTTTGTGTAAGATTTAATGAGTATGTGAAGTGTATGCATATAGATGTGAAGGATTGGTCACCATGTAGAGGAGAGACATTAGATTGTATAATTAGGGCGCCCTTAGTGACAGAGGGTAACCCTTTAATAAGACTTTCTAGAGTCATCACCTTCCAATATAGACCAATTCTCTACAGGGATTAACTAATTAGTGTTTAATGAGTTTACATCAATTTATTGTTAGAAAGTGACTTGTGTAATTTAGATTGTATGACCGGGAAGCCCTTAGTGATAGAGGATAATCCTTTAACTAGACTTTCTATGTTACCTCTTATACTTAATAACACTGAATGAACAATGATGTAAATACTTCGGTGTAACCTCAATGGGTTTCTACTAGTAACTTGGTTAGAATCCCTACAAGTATGCAAATATAGAGGGGAAGGAAATGAATAATCCATAGTACGTCAACTAGCATCATAATGAAACCAAAATCCTAGGATCACCTTCCAAAGCCATTTCCTCTCTTAGCGACCATTTACTCTCACTGGAACTCTCTCTCTCTCTCTCTCTCACTCTAGTTCACAAGCTTTCAACCAACATTCAACTGTTTAGATAACTTATTTTTTGGACTCACTAGTGCTTAGTCAACAGTCCCTGAGGATCAATATTTTTATTATTTGATAACTTAGCCATGGACTTGTAATTTTGACAACACACCTGCTTCCAGCGGTGTGGCTGAAGGTAGTGACTCCGTAGGTTAGAGAGGGAGATAGTGAAGGGAGGGGCAGTCGACAGTGAGCCTTGCGACGACACACGGGTGGTGTTGGGTGTTGAAGGCACGCAGAACAGTAGCACTACTGTTGTTCGTGCTCGAGCGGAGGGTGGCTAGTGATCATTGGATGTTCATCTGTAGGTGGTTATTACCGAGGAGGTCGACGGTAGGATTTGGCACCAGCGGCGGGCGGTGGTGACTCCTCTTGTGTCGGTGGCGACAAGAGAGAGGAAGAGAGAAGGAGAATAAAACATAATTCCTTTTTTTTCATCTCTGTTCTATAACAATATATAGATTTTCTTATTGGGTTTGAGAGCAAGTCCAAAACCCATTATTGCTAAGTTAAAACCCATCTGTTAGGATTAAGTTTGGTTTAAGATCAAATCATGTTGGTTCAAAACCAAAACACCTTGGTTCAATAATCAAACCATGTTTAATTAAAATCAAACCAATTTGGTTTATAATTAAACCAAAGAAGTTCCAATACATCTTCCAAAGACATGGTTCATCCACACTTCCATTCAAAAAAATATTTTCCATATTTTCCCCTTTGTTTGGTCTAACCAGACTCGATCTCTCTTGATATGAGAATTCAATTCTCAAACTCGTTTTTAAGTCTTCTAGATAAACTCGTTGTGTGTGTGACCTAATAGGTTCCTGGTTTATGTTGAATATCCATAATTAACCATTTAATTATGGATTGATTATGAGTGACACCTAGTAGTACATCATAACCCCCAATTAATCAAAAAATCAATGGTTGATCTCAGAATCACTTTCTGAACCCTTCAGCAGCTACAATGAGTCGTGCATTCTTCCTTTCACTCGTCTTATTATCACTTAGTTCAGGGCATAGTCTATGTGTTAGTCCCCACTATGATCACTATGTCATACCTAGCCTAAGTTATACTTCCTCATCCTGTGGATTCATATTGCTTGGAGATGTATCAAAGAGTGCCATGCTATTAACTTGTGATGCTTTGGCCAAAAACTTCATGCAATAATACTGACAAGTGGCCATAGAGTATACGTCTCCTTATGCAAGGAGTAGTGAATTCTCTGTGGGTTATCCAAACACATTCGGGCACTTCAACTTATACCCAATCTTCCCATACCCACACCTCCGTGGAGATATATTAACTAAACTGTTAAAGTATAAGTCTCCATAACCAAGGTGACTTGAATAACTCAAGTCGAAGGAAACTCGCACTTAAGCTGCAATGAGATCTTCATTGACATATCCATATATATAAAGAATCATATGAAGTCTCATGGAAGGTCACTCCAATGAACTGGTTACTTATAACTAGCATCCATGTTTTACTATAGATATCCCAATATCTCCAACCAGTGAGGAGAGGCTACTTGGTTAAACCAAGGAGTATAACATGTCCTAGTCTCTCAAAATTGATGATGTCCGAACTCATCAATTTATCGACTAGGGAATATTTTAATACATTCATAATTGCACATGTAGAGATGCTCTTTAGTTGTGATCCAATCACAAGTTGTCTCATGCTATGAATCGTATTGTGGACTTTCAGTAAATGAGTTTAAGATACAATCATATATATTAATAATGTACACTCAAATAGTTAATCTTTATTTATCTAATAAATAGTACATACCATAAGGCGATTGCTAGGTCTATTTCCTTGCCGATTTCTATGATCCATCCACCTCTGAAGCTTGGATTTCATCCCGAAAACACCGACATCCTCTTGATAAGAATCTCTTCCTATTTATTCTTTGTTTGGATTGTAAGAATGCTTCTTTTCATGACTTCATTTTGTTCTCTCCTTGCGATGGAGTTGATTTCCTAGATTCTAGGATGTAAAGAGTAATTGTGGTGTGATGTTGATGTACGAACTATGAATTTGCCAATTTCCTTATTCCATGAAGTGTTTATGACTTGTTCCATATGTGTGATGTCTTGTTTATGTTTGATCGAATGTGTGTGTGAAATTTATGCATGTGGATGTAAAGAATTGGTCATCATGTAGAGTGGAGGCTTTAGATTGTATGCTTGGGGAGCCCTTAGTGACAAAGGGTTACCTTAACCAGACTTTCGAGAGTCATCACTTTGAATTAAGGACCAATCCTTCACAAAGGATTTAGCTAATTAGTGTTTAATGGATTTTCACCAATTTAATGTTAGGAAATAACTTGTGTAATCTAGACTGTATATCTAAGGAGCCCTTAGTGATAGAGGATTATCTTAACTGGACTTTCTATGTTACCTCTTCTACTTAATAGCAATGAATGAAACTAGTGTAAGCACCCCGGTGTTATCTTCACAGGGTCATACTGATAATTTGGTTTGAAACCCTATGAGATTGTAAACATGGAGTTAGGGAGATGAACAATCCATAGAATCATCAAGTAGTATCATAATGAAACCTAAGTCCTAAAATCGCCTTCCCCAAACCATCTCCTCTCTTAACAACTAACCTCTCTTATCTTGGACCTCTCTCTCTCTCTCACTATCTCTCTCTCTCTCTCAAGCTCTACTTCATAAGTTTTCAACCAACTTTCAATTGTTTAGATAACTTATTTTGTGGACTCATTAGTGCTTAATCAACAGTCCCTAAGGATTGATATTTTTTATTACTTGATGACTTTACCATGCACTTGCTGTGAGACACAAATAAGTTTTTGGTGTCATTGCCGGGGACTATTTTAGATTAACATTAACTTTGCAAATTAGTTTTCTTTGTTTAATTCTACTTTTACTTTTGTGCAAAATAATTCTATCTTGAACTTGACTTTAAGAGATTGGGATTTGTTCTCTTGTATGAGAAGGGATTTATAGGAGATCTTTTGCTTGTTGATTCTGAGATTGACAGAATATGAAGCACATCTCATCATGGTAAACAAGCCTCTGAAAGATTATGTTGCTCTCCTGTCTAGAAGGGGATTGGATCCTATTTTACCTCTACTGATTTATGCTCAGAATTTCATTCTTGACCCAGCATTTATTTCCAAGATTCAAGAAGATCAATTTGGAGGGTCAGATTCTAAAAATTCATATCAGCATCTTGTGGAATTCTACAGATATTGCAATATAATGAAATGTGAAGGGGTTCCAGAAGACACAATTTAGATACTAACATTTCCCTTCAGCCTAAGAGATTCAACAAGAACTTAGTTAAATACTTTACCGCCAAGAAGCATCATGACATGGGATGAATTAGAGCAACGATTTTTGAACAAATATTTTTCACAAAGAAAAACAATCCATCTAAGGAATCAAATCATGAACTTTAAGCAAAAAGATAGAGAGTCGTTATGCAAAGCATGAGAAAGATTCCTAGACTTATTATACCAATGTCCACACCATGGTTTGTAAAAGTGGTTGATTGTCCATATATTTTACATTGGGATTTCTTTCTCCAACAAGACTCAGTTAGATTCGGCAGTAGAGGGCTCTACAATGAAAAAGAGTTTGAATGAAGCATATGATCTGATTAATCGGGTAGTGAAAAACCTTAATGAATGGTGAGAGGAAAATTTCATGACTTACTCATTAGAAATCTCTAAAATGCAAAGTTTAAAAGAAGGGTTAAACATCAAAGATGAGCTATATTCGACAATTAGTAATATTGAAAACTCTAAAAGAGACAACATTCGGACCCAACATGAAATATTCAGGTACTTAGATGATGAGTTGACTACTTCGATGAAATCAAATTTTGAAGAATGTTGTAACGAAGCTATATGGAGAAGCGGTGATGAACTTGAAGAACTATATTTTCAAACATTAGAGAGTCTGATGTGCGTAGATTATATATATTTTTATACATTATTTGACGCATATCTACTTATATTTCATGAGCATAATTTACACGTATTGTATCCTATTTTATTATTATGACGTACTTCTACTTTTTATTTTAGAGAACTGCACTTTGCATATTTTTATTGATAGGACGCGATTTGGAGCATATTTGGAGTCGGTTGGATTCTGTGCAGCCTACAGACAAAACGTAGAATGGTCGTAGCTTTACGTACAGTTGGAGTTTAGGGCTGAATAAACTTCCAAAGCGTATATAAATTCAATATGTACAACTTTTCTTCAGAGTCCAATAGATGAATCCATCAACTTGCAATGCTAAAAAGCGCGCCTGTGCCTCCCTAGCATGGTCCTGTCTCCTGCTCCGCCCAAATCTATAGACCAAACTTTGAACTACCATAACTTTCGTCTTGGTTGGAGTTTTGAGGTATTCTTTATATCAAATTGAAGATAACTTCAAGGTCTACAACTTTTCTTCAGAATGCATGATGAGAAAACAATGTTTAGACATGATAAAATTCATGTTCGTGACCCCCTTCTAGGAGCTCCTCATTTGTAGGTTGTGCCTTGAGGCACGGCCGTGTCACGGCCATATTTTTTAAGCACGGCCGTGTTCACTAGAAGTTCGACCTCAACTATGGGTCATGTCTCCTAGACACAGCCATGTCAAATTCTAAATAGCTTGCAGACCAAAAGTAAAATGGCTATAACTTTATGCTAGGTTGGATTTTTTGGCTAATTCAAATTCCAATGTGTCGATAACTTCAAGATATACAACTTTCATTCAGAGCCTAACCATATATTAAGTGGTTTAGGGTGTGAAAAAACCTGATTTTGTGAAGCGTAACAAAAGGGGTGGATCTGAAAATTTTGGAAAAGTATAAAAGGATCAGGCAAACCCTTGCTTGAACCATCTTGGGTTTGGAACTTCGTCCCTCTCCTTGGTGAAGGGTTCTCCCCTTAGAGGGAAACCCTAGAGCTTCCATATCCATCGTCCTCAATGATCCGTCCTCCTCCAGAGCAAGGAGACTCATCCAAGAAGACCAACAGCAAATTGATAAACATTCTCTATATATTGAGTTGTAGAATGTTACTCTTCATGTCTCATGGTTGTATTTCCTTCTCTATGGAGTAGATCTCTGATTTCTAGAGTTAGGGAGTATCTATGATGTGTGATTGATGTATGAACTATGTATATGTCAATTTT
>JBBUKS010004051.1:0-12794 GCA_038050645.1 Hedychium gardnerianum | reverse complement strand
TTCAACCATAATCCCCTTAGCTAAATATTTATCAACATAACATTCTTCCAAAAATTAAAACCATACACATTACCTCAACTTACCTAATACGGTAGGGGGTAAATCTGATCGGCGCAGTTGGCCGGAACAGAACCTCTTGATCTAGGTCCAAATTGGCGCGGCTGCCCGATGGTGTGACTTCCACTGATCAACTGAGCAGAGGCGATTTCTCTTAACCCTAATCTGGCCGGAGCTTGAGAACACCAGAAGAAGAAATTGGGAAGAACCAAGTGGCTGTGGGTTCTCAGATCCACTTCATACCGCCGCTGTCCGAACAGAGGGGTCCAAGGTCGCCTCCACGGTGGGCTCGAGTGGAGGCAGAGGATCTGAATTGCCTGCTTCGGGGTTGGCCGACGGCGAGCTCCGACGGAAAAGGGAGAAGATGCGAGTGGCGGCTGCGACGAGGAGATGGATCGCGATCGGCAAAAGGGGCTCGCTGCGGCTGTGGTCGTGGCGGAGAAGAAGAGGAGGGGAGGCGGCTGTGGGGTTGGGATCGCGAGTTGAGGAAGATGGCGTCGGCGGCGAGATCCCGAGAAGGAGATCGAGTGGGGAAGAAGGGCTCGGCTGAGGAATCGCGGCGGAGAAGAAGAGGAGGGGTTCGGGGTATTAAATTCCCGAATAAGAAAAATCTAAACCTAGGTTTAAGATTTAAAACTTAGGCAAATTGGAAACATTAACTCCTCAATTTATTGATATTCTAAACAGGCCCTTTAAAGCCTATATTTTATATCCCCGTAAATTCTTCCAAATAATTCCAATTAAATCCCAGAAAATTTCTAAAATTTTCTAAAAATTCTTTTAAGCTTATTCTCCGGTCAACGCATATATTTTAATTATTTATTTTACCGTATTTAACATCCAGAACCTTTCTAGTGTGCGCCACGGGCAGGCCATACCAGCCGGCACGACCGTGCCAAAATTCTAGAACCTTTCCAGTGCTCCACGGGCAAGTCGTGCTAGCCGATATAGCTGTGTCGTTGCCTAAAAGCAACCACAACGCCCGACATGGGCAGGTCGTGCCAACGGGCACCATCATATCGAGTGCTTGGAAATCAGGTATAAAAGGTTGATTTGGATCTCAAGAAAGGGGATCTCAATTGGGAGCCACCCAAGGGCCCCAAGAAAGACTTCGGAGAGCGGATACAAGGGATTTTCAAGACCTTAGTGCCCAAATTTTAGATCGGAGAGGATCCGGAGATGATCCTACACATCGAGACTAAGCTTTTCTTCTCTTTTTCTGAATTTGTCTTTATTGTAACTTGTTTGAATGATGATCTCTGGTTGTCACTCCGAGTTTATGGAGTAGACTCTTAATTTTAGGATTAAGGATTTTCCCTTTTGATATGTAAATACTATTTTGTTGAATCTATTGAGCTTGGATGTTTCTTATTTAATGTCATGTGTGTTTATGGTCTGGGTCTACTATGTACACACGATTTTGATGCCAAAAGCACAAGATTGGTATCTCATGAGGTGCGGGATGAACTAAAAGGAGAATCCAATTCTTTGACCCATAGAAATCTGAGATATGGAGAGTCATCTACGAAAGTAGATCGGTATGCCACATGGAGCTATAGTCTGTCATAGATGTTAATGGATTGGTTTCAACTCGTTATCACGCAATAAGAGAAGGCAACTCGGGAGTTGTGGGATATAGAGATCTCCTTAAGAAAATAACCCCTCAGTTTTGTCTCTCTGAAAGTAGATGACGAATTAGAACGGATACGCCAGTGTAGTCCCAAAAGTTTGCATCTGATACCATAGAATAGTCTACCTACATAAATAACCATTGAGGATAAGAAACCAAACATAGATTAGGTGTTTACAATTATTGTGGAGAAATTGAAATCCTAGAATTGTTTTTCCCATCGAATTCTCTCAGATCACTCTCCTTTCTCTTCTCTCTTCTCACTCAATACTCTTTCCTCACCATATTCTCTTATTTTTCTCCTAGATCTCTTGCTCTTGCACAACTCAAACCTCACGATTAGTCTAGATAATTGCATTTGTTAAGTAGACTAGTACTTAGCCACAAATCCCTATGGATTCAATATTTTAGTACTTGACGACAATCGTGCACTTGGAGTTTGCACCACAACAGTAAGATAGCTTGACATGAAAAATGATTTAAAATCTTAAGTATTGCCTCAAAAACTTAAGAACTGTATGCAGTATAATATTTGATTATCATAATTGATACAATATTCCCTAAACAATTCATGATTCAAATCCAAGAACTAAGCATGAGTAGTCCACAACAATATTGGAGACAGTCAGGGGGTGGAGCTAGGATATTAGTTCAGTGTAGGTGCGGTCACTCGCGCAACACGACGAGGCAGCGACGTGACAGTCTCATGAGCGACTGCTGCCCCACCAACTAGTGATGTGGCCGTGCAAGGTAGCGACCGTTCACGACACGGCTAGCGGCCGCGTTGCTACTTGGTGGGGCAGCGACCACTCAAGAGAGTGTCACATAGCTGCCTCGCTGGCAGTGCAAGCGGCTGCATCACCACCTTGCATCTTTTTTGCTGAATAGGAACAAAAAATTTAAGGTTACCTTTGAACAGAATTCCTTGCTTGCTATGCGGAAGGCATGCTGTGCGAGGGCATTGTTGGCTGAGGATTGCTTGCTATGGAGAGGGAAGGAGACGGAGGGCGTTGCTTGCTACGGAGAGGGAAAGAGACTGAGGATTGCTTGTTGCGGAGAGGGAAGGAGATGATCCAAACAAAAGGCATTGCTTGCTAGCTTACTGTGGAGAGAGGAGATGGATGTGTGGAAGGAAAAAAGGAAACTTAGAACTAGAGTAATGTAAAAGAACAAGAACAATTTAATCAAGGAACCAACTTGTAAATATATGATGTACAATAATGATCTTTTGTAACATCTTAATAAAGATGTGTTTATCCCAACTATTTGCAGTCATCTAGATGATCTTATACCTAGAAATGACATTCCCATTCTCCTAGGTGATTCCCACCACCTCCTCTAAGAATCTTATGTAATGTAACATCTTCGGATCACAACACAATGCATAGATCAAGACATATTACAAATTTCAAATTTGTACTAAGTACCTTTCATCCCAAAGAATGTGAAATTCTTCCATAACTTACCACATTCCTATTCAACAACTCTTATAAACCTTTCTAAACTATGCATCACCTAGAGAAATTAAATCGAAATATTAAGATTTGGTTTATCTGTCAAGGTCAATTAGAAACTTGAGATCAATGATTGATGCAATTTTCTCTAATGAGTAGTTTTCAATGTTCTTTTATGTTATGACACTATTCAAGTTTTGACTTTTAAGAAACATAGTTTTTGCGTCAACATTCGCTTAGGTCGTCTCTTCCAAAAAAATAAAAAGTTTTATCTTAGTTTTACTTTCGATCCTTGATAAATTAGCGTTGACTTCATTTTCTTTTCTTTCGATCACCCCATTCAATGAGCAAGGCAATCCAATAATTCTCCAAAAGTTGGCAATGAAAGTGAAATTCACCAATGGGCATTGTGGGTGGAGATATTTCAACAAGTGCAACTGACAGGAAAACATACCTTTTTGAAACTACACTCGTTGATGTTGTTTGAGGTAAAGGTGCTATTAGGAAGTCTAATATTTGCATAGAGTATACAAGCTTCCCAACCAGGTATTGTCTCTACCGAGGGGGCCACCATAATCTTGTGAAGTTGATCCATCAGCCACTCATTCCATGCCTCTTAAAGGCCATTAACATCAAAATAAAGAATACCAGCCATCACTTCAGCAGCGACTCACTGCTTTGGTCTCTCTTTTGCACTAGAAAATTCATCTAAAGTGTGTTGAAAGGCCTTCAGAGCTGGCATCCCACACTCCTATATGAGTCGTTTAAAAATTCTTACAAAGTTTGAATAGAAACTATCTCCTCCATAAAATGATATCCAATTTGGGGTTTGCGGCCATGATGCTAAGAAATCAAAATAGAAAATAGTGATGGCTTTATCAGCAAGGCTTTGGAAGGATGACTCCTTGGCTCCCTCCGTTCATAATCTCTTTAGAAGTTATATGAACATGGGAAAGGCTACTAAGTATGTCATGGAAAAATCCATCCTCCATTAGTGTTTTAATCAATACTCCTCCTATCGTAGTAGCTATTATGGATTTTGTGAGGTAGGCCTTGCAATAAAGTGTTTAAGGCAGATACTATAAGTATTCTTGACTGAGGAAGTTGACTTTTCAAATTTATGAGAAAATGACTTGTAATGATGATATTTTACATATACACAATTTCAAGTGCAAAATATATCAGGCATGGGTGTTCATATTATACCAAGTAAACAATATTCATCAGGATACCATATCAATTTTAACAAACAAAGTTTTCAATTATTGTCTTGCAATTTCTCCTAAGATTTTTAAAAATAGATGTGAATCACTTCTAGAAGTCAAATCAAGCATATGCAGTACTCTGTATACCTGAAACATTTAGAATACATACAATCATGAAAAGGAAATGAGAATATGATCAAGATTTTCTAAGAAATAAATGACAACATGAGAATAAAACCAAAAGACAATTTTTGAGGCAATGAAACCATCGCAATCATAATTCATAGCACAAAAAATGCTCATCAAATAAATTTGTGAAGAGAAACAAAGCCATTACTTCCAATGCAAGCCTATGTTCTCAAAGCCCAAGGAATTAATTTTGGATATTAACTTGATAATTTATAACTCCCCTGATTCAACACCTGAAGCCTTGCAAAAACTTCTTGATATTCCAGAGAAATGATTGTTGTATTTTAACAAACAACTGAAAGAATGCAAAACTTGAATTTGAGGGAAAATATAAATGCATTAACTTATGGTATGCCCAATCATTGTACAATGGCCTATTCCTCAATAACAGCTTTTTGAGCTTTCAATGACTCATGGTGGGAGCTTCATAGATATGCAGTGTAGGTGATGATATTCAAATACTGTAGTAGTTAAAGTCATAACATGGGGAAGATAAAATATCAAAAACTAACCTAGTTAGCAGACCAATGATAATTGCTGAGAATGAAACTACATCCTAAATATAGAGACATAAGTGCAGGAATGAATGTGCATAGTTAAAGACAAACAACATAAACAAGAAGAATACACTACCACTGCCAAATGCCTTAAAACAGTTTGAGTTGAAAGAACGGATCAAAAACCTGGACTAAATGTTTTGGAGCTTTTGAATCCTGCAATTTTGCACTCAAAGTGAGGACACACTTGGAAACTAATGACGACCATTGCTTCCACATTTTTGAAAGAGATCTTCCAACAAGCCTAAAGATTAGAAAACAATGAAAAAAATTAGCTAAATTGATTGTTTTATCCTAACATTAACAAGATCCTCAGTCAAATGAAAAAATCACATTCTCCTGCTAAATTTTAGAAGTGCCAACACACAACAAATGCAATAGTCGAATAGAAATTAATGAACTAATAAACTTAAGCACTTCAACTAGTAAGGGTTTACTTTACATTGTACTCTTCATCTACTCACCATCATACTTGTGTTCAATGCCAACACTCAAACACTAGGTGGATACTTGATATCACTATTGATCATGTTTAAGAATTTTAAGAAATAATTGTGTAGAACAATTAGATCCACGCTTGTATCAAACACTGGTACCTGAGTCCAAGTAACATAGCCATTGGGTGGTAAGCTCAATGATAATAATTTCACACTCCTTGACTATTAATCAAAACTAAATGGTTCCTACTCTAGTTAATCTCCAATCATCAATATCATTGCCATGATTATTCTGACATACGGGCAGAGGGGGTGTTGGAGTAATTCTCTCACCTTATTATCATTTTTTTTATTTCTCAAAAACAATAAATACACAAAGTATTAAGTTTAGGCAAAGATAAAAAATATAAAAAAGATTTAATAATTAGGAGCGAGTACTCCGATGGAGATATATTATCATTCATGCAAAATCGGTGATATGATGATTGCGATGATCTCCTTGTTTATGCATGTATGCCTTGTCAATAAGTGCCCATCTTGGCCTACAAGAATGCAATAGTATATGTCTCAATAATATTGAGTTCAGTATTCCAAAAAGACAAGAATACATAAGAGCATGAGAAGATATAATGAAGTTACATGGAGGCTCAATTGTCAGTTGACTCTAATTTCCATCCCTGATTGTGACTTGACATATTCCAAGCTTCCTACATTATGAAAAGGAAAGGACAACAAATGGCAAACCATTTATATCAGTAGGATATCATTCTCATTGTCCCCATGAGATGAACTGATGGTTAGTACATGAGATGTTGTCATCATGAGGTCTGAAGGTTAAATCTTGGCTAGTAGCCAGGTTCCTGCCCTCTCCCATACACTGGTCACTGTTCAGGCTAGCTAGACTAGTCTTCGTGATTTACCTCCTCCGTGTTGGTCCTGAAACGAATTGACGGGATGCTGGAAGCGAGCGTTTCGCTTTTTGCCATCAGCATATCATTCTCATTAAGGAATTGTTAGATATCTATCTATAGTGCTAACCACTTACAAAAATTTCCTAAAGCGTCTGTTATATTAATGATAAGTATTAGAAGTACACTATCTTCAGACCGTTCTTTCAGAAAATATCTGTCAAAATTACAGTAGAAAATTAGGTCAAGATATACACATGGCTAGATATGGGCATACCTGCATGCTACATGTATCTATTGAGCAGCCCTCTCACTCATTTCTACACTACCAATACTTGTCCAACAGCCCCAGCAAATAACAGAACTATCAAAATCAACTACTTTGGCTTCTCTATTTTTTGCAGGAAGGTCCATATCGGGCAAGCATGACATTACACCTTGCAAAGAAGAGTAAATACGTAATAGTGTCACCTTCAAATGTTCCTTCTCATCCCCTGTGCGACATATACCAGCCATATTATCATAATGTATAGAGAATAGAGTAAGGAACAACTTCCGGATTGAAGAGTAAGGTACATTATATATATATGGCTTGTAGGGATCAGGACACAAAACTCAAATTTCAGGCCAAATTTAAGCCATCAACCTTAAAAAACTTTCTTGAATATGTAAGTTGGTTGACAAAAATAAACTATTGCTAGATGATTAGGAGTTAAGGCATTTTTATCTCACTTGCTTCCATGGGCATTTTTGTATGGAAAATCTTGAAAAGATCATCAAGAGCTGATTGGGAATGAATATCCAAGAGTTTAGTTACAAAGAAGAGGTCATCATGAGTAGGAATATGCCACCAAGAAGAGACGAGTAGGGTTTTGTTTGGTGCCCACGTGAGAAGTGATGTTTATTGTTAGTGTCAACAGAAATGCATGGGGAACCTCTCGAATCCTTCATTGTTAGTGCTTTTGTCACTGCTTCTCACACAAAAGTCAGTGGTCCAGACCAATGCCAAGAGACTCTGGGTGGTGTTGTAGAGGCATGTGGTGTTGTTGGCTTTGATGACTCACCCAACCTTGGCAACAAGGGGGAGGATGTAATTGATGTTGACACAGACAAAGAAAGGGGTTGAGCTTGTGACTAGGAAAGCATGAGATTGGGGATCTAGAGAAGTGGGAGAAGTCAGCAGCTGATGTGTGTCAATTTGCAAGTATACGGAATGTCGTCAAGTAATAAATGATCGAATTCACAGGGAATGATGGTTAAGTATTAGTATACTAAGCAAATGTAATTGTCTAGACTAATCGCGGGTTTGAGTTGTTAAAGAACAAAAGATCATGGAAAGAAAACAGAGAATTAAGTGAGGAGAGAGTGAGAATTGAGCTAGATGAGAGAAGGAAGAGGAAAGAGTGATCCGAGAAAGATTAATGGAAAAAATGATTCTAGGACTTCGGTTTCACCTAAATGATTGTAAACACTGAATCCATGTTTGGTTTCCTACCCTCAATAGTTGTTCATGTAGGTAGACTATCCTATATATCCGATATGAACTTTTGAAACTACATCGGTGTTTCCATTCTAATTAGTCGTCTACTTTTAGAGCGACAAAACAGAGGTGTTGCTTTCCGAAGGAGATCCTTGTGACATGATCCCCCACAACCCCCGAGATGCCTCTTCCTATCATACGACGACGAATTGGAACTGATCTGTTAAGATCTATGATAACCTATTACTCCTCGTGGCATACCGATCTATTTTCGTAGACGACTCTCCACGTCTCGGGGTTTTACGAATCGGAGAATTGGGTTCTCCTTTCAGTTCATCCTCAAATCCTTGTGGAATACGAATCTTGTGCTTTTGACATCAAGATTGTGTTAAATCAATAGATCTAGACCACAAACACACATAATATTGAACAAAAATAATTCAAACTCTATAGATTAAACAAGTAGTGTCTATATATCAATATGGCTACTCCCTAATCCTAGAATAAAGAGTCTACTCCATGAAATCGGAGTTATAACTAGAAAACATCATGAATACAAGTTACAATTAAGACAATTCAGAAATGAGGAAGAAAAGCTTAGTCTCGATGTAATGGCTTATCTCCGATTACTCTCAGATATGAATTTCGGGCGTTGAGGCGTCAAAATCTCCTCCAATCCACTCTCCAAAGTTTTCTTGGGGCCCTTCGACGACACCCAATTGAGATCCCCTCTTCAGATATGAGATTTGGCTTTTATAAGTGAACTCCAAGTGCTCGACATGGGCTGTGCCATCTGGCATGGCTCCCCATGTTGGGCGTTGTGGCTGCTGGCGGGCGGCGGCATGGGCCGTGCTAGCTGGCACGGCTCGCCTGTGGTGGAAGTTTGGAGTTTTGCAAGTTTGTCATGACCCATGCTGGCTAGCACGGGCCCCAATGGCGTTCGCTGGAAGAACTGGTAAATCAGGCACGGGCAATCTATGTTGAGCACTGAAAACTCCTTGGAATTTGGCACGACCCGTGATAGCCTCCCCCCCCATAGTGAGCATTGTTCTTCTTGCGAAGTTTGGCACGGGCGATCTATGGCGACTACTGGAAATGGGAAATGGACCATGCCGAATGGCACGACCCCCCGTGTCAGACTCTGTAGACTTCAGGAAATGCGACACAACCCATGCCAAATTGGCCATGGTCCATGTCAGCTTAACTTTCTTTGGAAAGTTGTTTTAAATCCCCATTTTGACAACTTTTCGCATCCTATCAAGGAAAATAAACAAGAGCAACTCTCCGAACTAGAAAAATATCAAAATGAAGCATGAACAAGTGAAAACATGGAATATATGCACAATACATAGATAAAATGTGTGTTAAACTATGATAAAATCCTATATGAAATACACACATCAAAATTCCCTTGACCAATCATTTGCTTGTCCTCAAGCAAATATTAATATCTAGAACACAAGTGAATGATCATCTCTTAAGCTTAATAAGTTCATCTAATTGTTGGATCGAGTGGACTAGGTAGAGGGGGATGAATAACCTACAAATTAAAATTATAACTTTCTCTTGCTTCTAGCTAAGAAAGGACATACACATTAAATAATTAAATAAAACAGCTGCATAAAGAAAGAAGGGGCACAGAGATTTTACTTGGTTTACAACTGGGGAGGTTGCTAATCCAAGGTAATGAAAGCTCACTAAGCAACTCCTTCTTCGACAACAAGTCAGAGGTGGAGAAACCCCTTACACCGTTGAAAGCACTACCAGTAAAAAACTAAACAAAAATTTGAGTACATGGTGTGTTATCTAGAACAGTGAAAGAGAACTCAATTTATAGAGTTTTGATAAAAATGACCGTTGCTGACGTGACACTATTGGGGGTGCCCCAAACGGAGGGGGGGGGTGCCTCCAACAGGGCAACTTTTATCCACGAAGAAATGATGTTCTACTGAGTTGTCGGTATTGGAGGTGCCTCAAACTGTTGGAGGCACCTCGAGCACTGTTGATGTGGCGGTTGCCTCTTATCCGCACTACAACATCTCTCTGGCATCCGAGGTTCCTCCAATGCATTGAAGGAGCCTCCAAAGGCGGGCATCCAAGGTGCCTCGAGCCATCCGAGGCGCCTCTAGCGCCTAGACATCCGAGGCACCTCCAACGCCTGGACATCCGAGGCGCTTCCAGTGCCTGGACATCCGAGGCGCTTCCAGCGCTTGGACATCCAAGGCACCTCCAAGGCAACGGAGGTGCCTCGAACAACCAAAATGGTCAACTACAGTTGATGACTATTCCTCGTTCCGCACGCTTGGGTGATGCTTCGACCGTCTGGAGTTGAGCTCACCCGAACCCAACTTCGACCTTCTCTTCTAGTAGACTTCCTCCCCGACTTCTCGTCCCTCGGACTGCATCATTCTCGCTCCACCGGTGTACTCTTCCATAGCTCCTTGTCCCTCGAATGCACTGAGCCCGTCGGCTCCCTTCCCGTGCCATCCTTCTCGCTTGCTACGTCTTCCGCTCGACTTCTTGTGTTCCTAAGTTCCTAGACACTTAGACACAAGGGATCAAATACACATAAGACTCAACTTAACTCGGTTGATCATATCAAAACTATCCTAGGGTACTTATAATCTCCTCTTTTTGATGTAAATCAACCCGAGTTATAGTTAGGATAAACAATCAATTAATAATTTAAAAAAAATTATAAACAAGAAATTTTGCAATTCATTACAAATTTTTTTTTGCAGTCTCTCCCTTAACTTAACCCCTAATTTCTCCCCCTTTGACCACATAAAAAAATTGGGTAAATAAAATGAAAAAAAATTGAAAAATTATTCTAGGGGATTTACACAATTGATTTTAGATTTTGTATTTTTATCAAAATTATTTTGCAAATAAAATAATTTTTAAGAATAGAACCTCAAATTAGCCAAAAATAATTTGAAAATTTTTAACTTTAGAAAAATATTGAAACTTTTTGACAATGTTAAACAAAATCAATTTGATCAAAAATATTTTTTCTTATTGTGAGAACAATTTTTATTTACAGAATTAGATATTTTCAAAAAAAAAATACTTAAAAATATGATTTAATGTCGAAAACCCTTGCAAAATTTTCTAAGTATTCAAATGTAATGATTATTTGCAAAAAAAAAATCAAGTTTTTGGAAAATCAATCTCTAAAAATCTTTGATTTTAAAATTTTGATTTTTGTTATAAAATTCATAAAAATTATATAATGGTCGAAAAATTTTGAATTTTTTTTTGTTAACAGATAGCATATATGTTTATCATGAAAATAAATTAAAACAAAAAAATCGAATAGAAAGTTTATAAAAGAAATATTAATAATTCAAACAACTTATTTTCTAGCATGTATATAAGGATAATTTAATATGCTAGAATAAATTTTGGTATCCAAAATACATTCTCCCCTACTGGATTAATCAAAAATTTTCTTGGAATCTTATTTCTTACAATCTTTGCAATTTGGTCCCTATGATTTCTAACATACCAATTAAGCCCCTATTTCTGACATACTAATTAAGCCCTCCATAATATCTAGTAGAAATATTCACAAAAGAATTTCTAGAAAATTTTCCTAATTCTTGCTTTTGAGTCTTCACTAAATCTTTTAATTTAGCATTTTTAATTTTCAATTTATCAAATCCTTCTACTAGACATGCTATTGCTAAATTAACTCTTAAATCAATGTTGTTCTTTTTTAATTTTACATACTTTGTTCTAAGTTTGCACAATGATCTGGCTAACATTTTAAATGCCATTGTATAATTATTATGAGGTAAAAGACGTACCTCACTTATCGTTTCGGACTCGTAGTTCGATGCTCCCCCTTCACTACTGCTTTTTTCTGAAGTAGCTCCCCCCTTCATCGATGCTCTCCTCTTGGCAGTTGGCCATTAATGCTAGTCTAGCGTATTCTTCATTCTCGAACTTTTCAGATGATGAGTCGCTCCATCTTGCTTTGAGATTCTTGTGCTTGGACCTT
Source organism: Hedychium gardnerianum (assembly GCA_038050645.1). NCBI lineage: Eukaryota > Viridiplantae > Streptophyta > Magnoliopsida > Zingiberales > Zingiberaceae > Hedychium > Hedychium gardnerianum. Next base: position 874 of record JBBUKS010004051.1, on the reverse strand, counting down.
CTTAACGTTTTGTCTTTTTCTTTTTCTTTTTCCTTGATTTTCAATTTTTGACAGTTGTCCTTGATATACCCTTCTTCATCGCAGTTGTAGCACCTCACTTTCCTTTTTCCCCGAAGAAGTTTCTTGTCCTGCATCTTATTAAAATTATCAGTTTTAAAAAACTTATTTAACTTTCTTACCATAAACGCTTCTTCATCTTCGTTAGGTGATGAATCTGAATCCAGTTCGTTCTTTTTAGCTTTGAGTGTTAGGTTCTGATTTGCTCCTTTTATTTTCGTCCTATACATCGAGACTCGTGTTGTCACGCCCCGGGAGGGTATTTATCCGACGAAGATCGGACAGCACCTCCCCTGTACGGCGGACAATATCCTGCTACATTATACATCAAATACCCCACACAGGTATATATCAACATATAATACATAAAAAAAACCACAACCACGTAGATAAAGTATCAACAAGTATCACAAGACAACCAAAACCCAATACATCGTCTGAAGTGTGTGTCGGCACGACTTACCACACAAGTAACAAATCCCAGACTCCATTACAAGCATACTAAATGCAATGAACATAAAATAGAATCATAACAAAACCAACTAAGAATCGATACCAAATGCACGATGCGAAATAAAACTCTCCGAAAGCTCGGGACAGGCGGACTGGACTCTCCCGGCGACAGGCAGAAGAACTAACTGATAACTGAGAAAACAAACATAAATAACGGGATGGTGAGTCCAAATGACTCCGCGGGTATACGAAAGATAGTACATGATAATAATAAGCAGTAAGAGATTAAGGAACATACAGTCTCGTGGAAGATAGGTACACTAACATAGGTATGACCATATACCAACCATAACATCAACTCTGC
>JBBUKS010004022.1:0-12796 GCA_038050645.1 Hedychium gardnerianum | reverse complement strand
TTTACGTATTTTATACTTTGTTAGTATTCGTATTTCTTAAACTGCGTGGTTGTGCAATACCCGAGTGGGGTATTTTTCTTATTTTTGCATTGTGTGATATATGTATATACCCGTGTTGGGTATTTGAGTATAGATGTATTATGTATCCAGGGAATTGTCTGTCGTACAGGAGAGGTGTTGTCCGATTTTCATCGGATAAATACCCTCCCGGTGCGTGACAATAGATTATTTTATAAAATATTATTTTCAAAATAATGATTCAACATATTCATGTCAATTGGGTGTATTACCTTAATAATTTTTGAAAAATCTATGTATCTTTGAAAAATCTTGATTGTTAACCAATACTTAGAAGTTCACATCCCTATGTCAACACTAGAACCAAGTCCCCAGACACTTAGGTAGAATTTTTTGTGGTTTACAAGGATAATCAGGGTGTGTCGGGTTAAGAGGGAGGTACCTTTAAAAAAAATATTTTGAAAATTCATAAAAATATTTTGAAAATTCTAGAAAAGGCTTTGAAAATTCTTTGAAATTATTGAAAATTCCTTGAAAAATATTTTGAAAACTCATGCTTTGACAACTATTTTGAAAAATATACTTTAACTATTCTTTTAATTTGGATCAACCCCTAAGATACATAGGTAGTTTTCCTTGTGGTTAACAAGGATTCCTAAGGATGTATCAGGTTGAGGGGGAGTACTGATTAAAAGATCATATATACTTTTCAAAATTCTTTCAAAAATTAGTTTTACAATAATACTTTGAAAACTTCTTAAAGTATTTTTGTAAAAATTGTTTTAAAATATTTTGGAAATTTTTGAAAAGAAAAGGTTTTAAAAAATCTTTGGAAAAATCTTTGAAAAAATTATGAAAACTCTTTACAATACTTAGCAAAAATTTAAAAAAAATCCTTAAAGTACTTAAAATATTTTTGAAAATAATGTTTTGTCTAAAATATTCTAAATGTTTTCAAAAATTAATATGTACCTTAATTATGTCTGTCAAAAAAATTCCATAAACTTAACCTAAAATCTTTTGAAAATATTTGTAAAAAAACTAATTCAAAGTGTATTGTTGGTGTTAAGCCTAAGGTCAACCTTAGGTAAGTTATTTTTGATGTGTGTCAAAAGGGGAGACTAAACCTTAAGTTAGACATATTGAGAATCTCAATTTTAACATAAGACCCTTTAGACAAAAAATCTAACTTAAGATTATTATCAAACATTAAAAGAGGGGAGATTGTTGGTGCAAGGAGCACTAGATAATAACAATCAACCTCCAATGTTTGAAAATATACCAACGTCTAGTCAGTTTGACCAAGAGTTGATCCAAACAGGACCTGATATTTGGATGTGAGTGAAGTCTAGTAATCCCTAGTGAGTGAAACTAGGAGGTGAAAGCCTTAGTGAGTGAAGCTAGGCCTTAGTGAGTGAAGCCAAGAATTGAAAGTCCTAGTGAGTGAAGCTAGGCCCTAGTGAGTAAAGTCTGGAGGTGAAAGTCCTAGTGAGTGAAGCTAGGCGATAAAGGTCTTAGTGAGTGAAGTTATGCGGTGGAAGTTCTAGTGAGTAAAGCTAGGCGATGAAAATCCTGGGGGAGTGAACCTTAGGTGGTGAGAAGTCTACCAAGTGACTAGTCCTAACTAGAAGTTAGGCAAGGGTAAGTCCAAGAAGGTTAAGTGTGACCGGATGTTTGGCAAAGGAAATCCTAGGAAGTGAGCTCTAGGTGGTAAAGGTAAGCCTAATAGGTTAGACCTACAAGGTAAGGCTTAGGTAAGCCTAGTAGGTCAGACAGACTACAGTTAAGGCTTAGCTTGCTTGTTTATTGTTGTATGCTTATCTTGCAGGAACCTAGAGCTGAAAGCAAGACTGAGGAAGCAGATAGATGCAAACCAGATGCAGCCAGATCAAGTCCAGAGTGAACCAATAAATCTCGTGTGTCATTTTGTCTTGTGTTTCAGTTATTTATTATTCACTACAAGTACTAATTTGATAGATCGAACGAACGATGAAATACGAGAAAAAGATGGTCTATATTCCCCCCCCCTCTATCGACGAACATCGATCCTACAATATGGACTCTAGTTGATCCACCTAAAGGGATAAATCCCATTGGGTGCAAATGAGTTTTCAAGATGAAAACTGACATGAATGGTAATGTGCATACCATTAAATGGCAAATGGTAGCTAAAGGATTCGAGAAAATTCATGGTATAGACTATGATGAAATATTTTCACCAGTTGTGATGTTTAAATTCATTCGGATCTTGCTTGCTATTGCAGTTTACCATGATTATGAGATTTGACAAATGAATGTCAAAACTACACTCCTTAATTGGAATCTACTCGACGATATGTACATGACACGATCTGAGGATTTTGTTGATCCAAAAGGTATGTAAGTTGTAAAAATCCATTTATGGATTAAAGCAAGCTTCTAGAAGCTGGAATCTTCAATTCGATGATGCAATTAAAGAGTTTGGTTTCATTAAAAATGAAGATGAACCTTGTGTCTACAAAAGAATTAGTGAGAGCACGCTCATCTTTCTTATTTTATATATATATGACATACTTCTCATTGGAAATGATGTCCCTGTCCTACAATCTGTAAAGACTTGCTTGGAAATTATTTCTCAAAGAGAAACTTAGGTGAAGCTACCTATATCTTAGGCATTAAGATCTATAGAGATAGATGTAAGAGATTGCTTGGCCTGATTCAGAGTACATATATTGACAAAGTGCTTAATCGTTTTATCATGTATAATTCTAAGAGAGGATTCTTGCTAATATCACATGGTGCGAGCCTTTCTAAGGCACAAACCCCCTCTACTAAAGAGGAGAGGGATCGCATGGATAAGATTTCTTATGCATCTGCTATTGGATCTATCATATATATCATGTTATGTACTCGCCCTGATGTCTCATATGCATTAAGCATGACGAGCAGATACCAATCAGTCCCAAGTGAAAGTCACTAGCAATAGTAAAGAATATTCTTAAGTACTTCAGAAGAACTAAAGATTATTTCTTGATATATGGAGGTGATGAGGAGCTCGTTGTAAAAGGTTATGGTGATGCAAGCTTTCAAACCAACAAGGATGATTCAAGACCACAGTCAAGATATGTGTTTTACTTAAATGTGGCATTGTGAGCTGGAAGAGTTCAAAGCAAGAGATAGTTATTGATTCTACTACAGAGACTAAATATATTGTTGCTTCTAATGCAACAAAAGAGGTTGTTTGGATCAAAAAATTCATCACAGAACTTGGTGTGATTACTAGCATAGCTAACCCAATAGACCTCTATTATGATAATAACGGGGTCATTGCACAGGCTAAGGAACCCAAGTCACATCAGCGATCCAACACATACTTCGGTAGTTTCATCTCATTCGAGAGATTATCGATAGAGGATATGTGAAGATATGCAAAGTATCAACAGATAATAACATTACGGACCCACTGACCAAGGTTTTATCGCAGAGGAAGCATGATGGTCATAATAGGCCACTATGTATTAGATACTTCAATGATTGGATTTAGTGCTAGTGGGAGATTGTTAGTGTCAGCCCTAAAAGTTGATCATGAGATGATTAATATGAGACTTTTTAATATCATAAAGTTAATAAAAGGAAACATTTTATATTTATTATAATTTATATCTGTGCAATTTGAATAAATATAATAATGTCATAGAGTGGTAGATTTTATTCTATAGCATATCAATTATTCAAATTAATTGTGAGAAACTATAGAAATATAAAACCTACTCTCAATTATTCCAAGTCAAGTATTAATATACAAGGGCAATATTAATGCATATAGACTAGTATATCAATTGTTATATGAGTGTCATAAGAATATGTACTAAATGACCGGCCATGAGAATGTTTCATGGATTGTTATATCAATTGTTATATGAGTGTCATAAACATTCTCATAGTGACTATTAGTATAAATAATTTTTTGACCTGAAGTCACTACAGCTTCCTACATAAAGAGTTGTGTATTTTAGTATCGACAAACGTCACATATAACAAGGTCAATTATAAAGTCATTCACTGGGTATGCAATGAGTTATGAGGAACGATGTGAGTGATGTAGATTAAATTTGTCTCTTCCATATAATGGAAGTGATATATGTGGGCCCCTTGATTAAGTAAGACTACTAAAATTCATAGTCATGCTCAAATAAGTCAGTATGAGATATTGAATTTATTTGGTTAAGTTAGTCCACCTAGAGATCAAGAAACACATAGATTGATGGGAGGATGACACGATCTATGTCTCGTAAATCAATCTAGATATCATCAACAAAAGGACTGAGTTATACAATAAAATAGTCATAGACAGGTTTTGTCGAATCTACGATATTTTCATCACATGGGTAGCCATGATGCCTCTAAAATGAGATTTTAGAGTTACTACCAACATTACAAGAACATATTGGATAACACACATAGAGAACATTAATTTTGGAGTTTGTTTTATTTTATTATGACTAAAATAAAGTGGGCTTAAGTTTAAGTCTGGAATTTGTATCAGATCTTAAACTTGTTTCGAATCTTAAACCTATTGGATTAATGGGTTAATCTAATCGGATCTTAAACTTGTTGAATTAATGGATTAATCCAAAATGTATTTGAGTTTGATACTATGTCACTAATTATTAGATATTTCAGTGATTGACTCTAGTGTTAATGGGAGATTATTAATGTTAGCCCTAAAAGCCAATATAGGACCTTTTATCATAAGTTAATAAAGCCCACGATTTTAATACCCACATTTTATTTTGGATATATATAAAATGAAATAAAAGACAAGATCTTATTAGATAAGACTTGGAAGTTGAATAAATTACGAGACACAATTTTATCGAATAAGATCGTGTCAACCCTAAAAGTTAGGGTTTGATCTCAGCTTATATATAGTAGCTAGCACTATGACATGGGCATGTACAAATGTGCTCATGAGACGGGCAGTGGTGAGCGACTCTTATTATGCTCGTGAAATGGGCGACAACACTGTACTCGTGTGGATACCATAGAAGGGTGAATATGTTGATCGTGTTGAGTTCGACTTGACTCTCTAAATTCACAAAGGATTCACGCATCGAAGGTAATCTTCTACACCAATAATTAATTAAAATTTGTGTAGATCTCTAGTAAATTTCTTTTCTACTGTATTTTATTGTTTAATTATGCTATAGAACCCAACAAAACAATCGTTGCAAATAGAGTTACAAGATCAATATTTCATATAACAGATCAAGGAGATTTGTGTCGACTGATACTTTGCAAACTAGCCCTATAAATATGGAGCAAAGCCACCTTAAATAGAATAAAATATATTGTGTTTTGTATATCCATTCTATTCTACCGTTTGTTTCAAAGTATTGCAAGCGACCTCAACAAAAGGGTGACTTCAAGTTTTCCTTCTGTTTTTTTTACTTTATTTTTCTCTTCTATACTCGTTTCCTATTATTTCCTATCTTGTAAAAGAGAATTATTATGTGAAACATTTCTCTACTTTTGAAGGGAGAACTTATTACGTATAGTGGTTTTAAGGAGTAACTCATCTTACAAGTTACAGGCATGAGTAAATTCTAGGGATTTCAAACCATGTTAAATAACTTGTTAGCAGTGCATTTTCAGCTTTTTATTGAACCATATAGACAAATTTTTAAAATATCCAAATCACATAATATAATTTCAAAATAAATTACGTATCTAATTTTATTTTTACCTCTATTATTATTCTCAATGTAGCAGGTCAAATTTATATTTGAGGATATTTATATAATCAGGAGAACTAGACGAATACATAAGAACTGGTTTCATATCATTCCTTGCTCTATCCATCAACCGATCTTGGCCGAAACTGATCGATTTCAGTCAAAATCGACTGATGGACCTAAAAACTCGGAATGACATGAAATCAGTTCTTATGTGTTCTTGTAGTTCTCCTGATTATATAAATGTCCTCAAATATCAATTTGACCTGCGACATTGAGAGCAATGATTTTTTGAACATGAATGCATTCGAAAAATCTAATTCGTGTTCAAAAACTCACTACTCTCAATACAGTATGTTAAATTGATGTTTGAGGACATTTATATAAGTAGAAAATTAAATGAACACATAAGAACTGATTTCATGTCATTCCAAGCTCTTTAAGTTCATCATCTGATTTTAGTCGAAATTGATCAATTTCGACCAAAATCGACTGATAAACGTAGAGAGTTCGGAATGATATGAAACTAGTTCCTATGTGTTCGTCTAGTTCTCCTGATTATACAAATATCCTCAAACATTAATTTGACCCACTACATTGAGAACAGTGATTTTTTAAATATGAATGTATTCGAAAAATCTAATTTGTGTTTAAAAAATCACTGTTCTCAATATAGTGGGTCAAATTAATGTTTGAAGACATTTATATAATTAGGAGAACTAAACGAACATATAAGAATTTATTTCATGTCATTTCGAGCTCTCTAGGTCCATCAATCGATTTTGATGGTTTCAATCAAAATCGACTGATAGACCTAGAGAGCTCGAAATGACATGAAATCAATTCCTATGCGTTCGTCTAGTTCTCCCGATTATATAAATGCTCTCAAATATTAATTTGACTCACTATATTGAGAGCATTTATTTTTTGAACATGAATCGATTATTTTTATAAAAAAATCAACTACTTAAATAATAGCAATTAACTGCTGCAGTAATATCAATCATTTTTACTATTCTCGATTGTTATAATATATCAATCGATTGAGAATAATAATGGAGGTAAAAATAAAATTGAATATATGATTTGATAATTTTAAAACTATGCTATATAATTTAGGTATGTTGAAAACTTACATATATATATATGGTTCGATAAAATATCAATGCATTTTTTACATTATTTCCACTTCTATCTTTATTTATAAGAGTTGTAAGTTTTATTCCTGCTCCATGCAATAATAATTATTCAACGGCCAAAGATCAATCATAATTTACTCTCTATAAATAATTATAAAACCAATGATACCTAAAATCAACATATGACCTTTCTTATGATCAAAAATTATAATTTTTAAGTTGTCCCTATTCAGTCCTAACATAAAGGTAATGGATCTAGTCTGGTCGAATTATTCTAATTCATTTCAAATCAAGGAACTCAACTCTCACTACTAATAAACATTCACCAGTCCCTCTTTATAAATATAATAATACACCGCCATAAATAACAAAATATGATAATCAAGCCCTTACGTCATCATTCTCTTTGATTGACGAAACAATGCATGCGTTTCAATAACATGACACATCATAGCCAAGGCGAGCGTTTCGCCTTTTGCCACAATGATACATCATAGCCAAATAAAAATAATAATTAATTAAATCAATTAACATCCTATTTTATAAAAAAAATTATTGATCATTAAAATAAATTAAAAAATATTAATAAATATTCATCCAAATAATCAACATTCTTAAATTTATTTTTTATTAAAAAAAATCTTCCAATATGTCACAATTAAAATTCAAACCTTAAATCTTTTAATTATTTATTAAAAAATTTAATCATTACGTCATTATTAATAAATTATAATTAATCCAAAATAGACAATTATTTTCCAACATCAACAAAAAAATCACTCATTGAATTCTTACCTTCAACCTATGTAGTGTGGTATGTATGTTACATAAAATCTCAAAAAGTAACAGTACACGATGACCAAAGAGGAAACGAGTAAATGAGAGTTAAATGCCTATGGTATTCATTCAGCTCAAATCTAGCCAACTAGGTAGTGTCTTTTTTGTCCAAGGAGCAAAGGAAATAAATAAATAAAAGAGGGAAAAGAGGGGAGATGGTCTTAGGATGACTTCTCTTAGTTCCAATAGCATTGGCAGCAATTGCTGAGCATAATTGCAAGAGCAAAACAAGGGAGGGTTAACAAGAGGGAGAGAGAACTCAAAATTTTCCCTAATTTCTTTTAATACAACTAAACTAAGCCATTCCCAATTCAATTTAAATTCAACATTCAAAATCTAATTTATTGATTCAAATAAACTAATTTAGTAGTCTAAAATTTTTAAAAAACATGATAGCTTAAATACAACAAACTAAAAAACAATTTTAATAAGGTGGGCACTCCTTGCTTGCAAAGCTGACCTTGACTTGGAAAGACAGAAGATTCAGAGAAAGGTCAAACTGTTTGCACCTCATTCAAGAGAAAGCTGTCATACGAGGGTAAATATCTAGCAATCACTGAGTTCTCTATAGTAGGATTGTTGAATAATTGGGACAAAAGCTGTACATTCAAAACTGTGTTACAACCACATCAGCCACACTTTCTTAAACAGTTTGGCTGCATTCCTCTTCCTCAACTAATGAACCAGAAGAAATGAATAAATCTCAACTCATCACAGCAGTTGTTCAAGCTACTTGCTTATAACCTTCTTAACTACAGATTTCTGTACGTCTGCCAGACTCTGAAGTAAATAAGAAACAGAAAAGCATGAGCATTTATAGATAAAATTATAAATGGAAATTATTGAAATGTAGTAATGTACCTGGAAAAGATAATCAAAAAGTGAGCGGTCTGTATTATACATGTTGACAAAATAATTTGTCAAAAAATCAGCTATTTTGATCTGCTAGACAGGAAGAATATTGTGAGAACAACATTGTATGTCACAAAATTTACTTATAGCCTACCTCATTTAGTGGATCAATTTTAGTAAGTTCGTTATCATATTCATCATCATTATCATCATCCTGCAAATTTAGAAGCACACAAGGCAATGTCAGAATTTATATGATAGCAAATACTTAGTGGTTATGGCAATTGCTCATTCTGACATCATCAAATGCCTTCGCCAAGGCATCAAGATGTTCAACTGAGGGATTAACAGATGATGGTACTGCCATTGGATGAAGTATATCTTGCAGACCACCATTTTCATCGTTGGAAACTTCGTCCCACTCACTATCCTGAAGCAACCAATTATTTAGTTAAGATTCCACTGTAACAGATCTGTGGAAGAGAATGAAATCACCTAGTTACCTCATCATCCAAGCCTTGTTCTTGAATTTCAATGAGTGCATCAGATAAGAGTGCAAAGATCTGCAATCATACAAACAAAAAAATCTCAGACTTCAGGACTTGAAAAAAAAAATTGTCATGAAAGTGAATATTAAATTGCTAACAGTTTATTGCAATCAGATTAATACAAAACCAACTGGTCAAAATTTAGAATGTGGCATCTACCTTTGCAAGGAGTGGGATCATGGTCCATGTCTCAGGAGCTAATTTAGCTTTCGATCGTGTAGTTATACCTGCATTAGACTGCATGATCAAAGGGAATGAGTTTCCTAATCACTCAAAGAAAGACAGTTGTAGGAAGAATTCTGAACCTTGACTAGATCTCCTTGGACATTGATTTTCGATAATTCTGCATGCCGTGTTGAGAGTAACAAAGCCAATGCAGTTGTAGTTACCTTAATTTGATAGGCTCCTTGAATTTCACCTACATCAAGAAATGAATATTTTGACTTGTCAAGTCAAAAAAGGCTGAAAGTTGATAGCCAAAAAGTTTTTATAGTTATCCATTGACTTAATATTGGTCTATATAGACTAATGACTGATTCCTTAAATGAAGAATTCATAATGTTGGTGCAATCTCTCCCAACTTAGTACCTTGGACCAAGGGATGATGATTGTTGTGTTTTGATATTTGAACAATGTGTTTGGACAATGCATTAGTGCAATCATATTGAGTGCAATATGATTTAGGGTAAGATTAAGGCCAATATGTCAAATAGGTCAAGAGTGATCAAATACTTGACATTAAACGAAGTCCAAATGAATCGAGGTTGATTAGACATTTACCAAGTGGAAAGTCCATCAGACAGTTGACAAATGGAAAGTCTAACATGTATTGGTAGATGAAAATCCATCTGGTAGTTGGCAAATCGAAAGTCCAACAAAGAGTTGTCATATGGAAAGTCCAATAGGTAGTTGGCAAATGGAAAGTGCAATAAGTAGTTGGCAACCAAAATTCCAACAGGTCTTGGCAGACAAAAATTCCAATAGGTAGTTGGCATATGGAAAGACTAACAGGGACTTGGCAAGATGAAAGTCCAACAGGTATTGACAGTGGAAGTCCAAGCAAGTCAAGATTGAAATTTTAAACCTTGGTTTCTTATAATTCTTCTAGTTCATACTTCTTCAATAAGTTTCATACAAATGTATAAGCAAAAAACTTAGTTTAGACATAATACATACCCTGCAGTTTAGTCCATTCTGGCATCACGTAAACCAGTGCATTCTCAAAGCCTTTAGCAGGAGTAGAAAGCATTAGATTGATAAACTGATTGACATCTGGGGCACTGCTATGTACCTGAAAAAAGTAAAACAGAGAACATCATATTCATTGAAAGAATGATTAATAAACTTAGTTAAGGTCAGTTGGTATTATGGATTAGGTCTGCCAAGATACTCTGATGCTGAGAAGATTGGATTATTTCGAATGCATATATATCTTACTAGGAAGGTCCCATGCAGCATGAGACCTTATTGAAATATCAAAGTATGCATTAACTAATCACCTAATTAAACTCTTAGATATAAATGGATCAAGAATTGGTTCAAAACAATCGACATTATATGGACTGTGTTAGGACCAAAAGAATTCACATATCTTCACAATGAGATGATATTATCCACTTTGAGCTTAAGCTCTCATGAATTTATTTTTGAACTCTACCCAAAAGGCCTCGTACCAATAGAGATATCTTTCATCTTTTAAATTCATGATCTTTTCTATGTATTTCCAATATTGGACTTTGATTGTATTCCCAGCAATCCTCCCCTCGAACAACCACTATTACTCTCGTGATCCAGGCCTCCCTGCAAACATCCGGTCACTCTTGACCTGCTCCAAGCCTCCCCCGCAAGCATCCGGTCACTCTTGACCTTCTCCGGACCTCCCCTCAAGCATCCGGTCATTCTTGACCAGCTCCGAGCCTCCCCATAAGCATCCGATCACTCTTGACCTACTCCGGACCTCCTCTCAAGCATCCGGTCACTCTTGACCTGCTTCGGATCTCCCCTCAACTTCGTTCAAGGTCACCCCACATGGCATCCGATCTAGACATGCTCTGATACCAATTGTAGGTTTTTCCATGTACGTTTTAAAAATATGTTATATTTGAGAGGTGTCATAAGGCAATCGCCTTAGATATTGTATGATTTATTGGATAAATAAACTCACTATTGGGGTATACATTCTCTGTATGTGATATGATCTTAAACTCAATTAATGAAGTCACAATACAATGCATAGCATGAGAGAAATTATGATTGGATTACAATTAGTGAGTATCTCATCATGTGTCATTATATACATATTGAAATTTTCCCTAGTCAAGGAATTGATGAGACTGGACATCATCAATTCTTTAAGACTAGCATATGTTGTACTTCATAGTTTATCCAAGCAGTCGATCCTCGCTAGCTGGAAACATTGGACGTTGAGAGTTAACATATGAATGCTAGTTAAGAGTAACTAATTCATTGGATGTGACATGAGACTTCATGTGGTTCTATAAATATCGATGAAGATCTCATTAGAGCTAAGTTACTTGAGTTATTCAAGTCATCTTAGTCATGGAGACTTATGCTTTGACATCTTAAATGAGCATCTCCTTGGAGATATAGATCTGGGATGATTGGGTATAAGCCAATATCCTATCATCTCTTGTCAGGATTATTACTCATAAGTCTTTGGCCAAAGCAAAACGTGTCATTGTCTTTTTGGACATATATTTGAGTAATTTGAATCCACAGGACAAGAAATTACTACTTAGACTAGGTGTGACGTAGTCAACCTAGATTAATGGTTAATTATGCATGACCAACATAACCGGAAACATATTAGGTCACACGTACTACGAATATATTCGAAAGACATAAAATTAGAGAATAGGATTCTCTAATTGAGAGAGATTAATTGGACCAAACGAAAAGATAAATATGGAAAATATTTGTCAGGCCGGAAGCGCTAATAGGCTACGTCTCTTGTGGGCAAAGTGGACCCTCTTTGGTTTAATCATGAACCAAATTGGTTTGGTTTTGAACAAAGTTGGTTTGGTTTTGAACCAAGCCTAATGCTTAATGGATTGGGTTGGCTTAATGGGTATGGTTTTGGGCTTGAGATATGACTTGCTCCCCAAGTAATAATGAAGAGGTATATAAATACCCCTTCATAGAACAAGAGAGGTATTGAATTGAGATTCCAACACAATTGTTGTTTTGGTTTAGGCTTTCCTCTCTTCTTTTCTCCCTCTCCTTGCGCCGCCCAACCACAAGGAGAAAAGTTCTCCTTGTGACCGCCGCCGCCCACTCTAGCCGTCGACGTCCACTAGCCCTCCGACCTCCTACTGTCGGACAACAGCCACAGTTGACTGAACAACAGCCACAACTGATTGCTCCCTCTTGATCTTATGTCGCCGGGTTGCTCTTGCCGCCGAGCACGAGTCAAGCCGGGTATCTCTCTCGGATCACATCGTCTTCCTCCTTGCTAGTACCGAAGCGGAGACGAGACGTGTGGCTTAGCGAAGCCGTTTTGACGGTATCTCGGCATGGATATGAATAGAGGCAAACCTTGTAAAGTTTGCTAGTTGATGTCGTTTCCATTGCACATCATACTGTTAGTGCAAGGAGCACCAGAATCAAACCTATGTTTTGATGTTGTCAAAGGATCAGAGTTAAGTCTTATTGTTATCTGATGAACTAA